>CAUYRH010047642.1:0-99965 GCA_963574655.1 Perodicticus potto | reverse complement strand
TTGAGCCACAGGCGCCAAGCCAGTCTCTCACTTTCTTTCCCATGATCCTTCTGAGACCTGCAAAGGGCTGCCAACAAGCTCCCCAAGCTTCTTGTGTAGCTGCTTCTCGTGAGCTCACACGAATGCTGCAACGAGGGAGCGGCCACCTTCTGCAGGTTGCCATAGGCTGTGATAGAGGGTCACAGTGCTCTGGAGGTCTTTCCCTGGCAAGTCCTCCCAAGTGGTGGTGACAAACTCAGTGGTGCTGACAATATGTGGACCAGAACAAGTATACATGGCTCCACCTTAGGACAAAGAGGCTGGGAAATGTAATCTTACCATCAAGTACCATGAATAGAGCCAGAAATATTTGCTCTAAGAAACATTGATTATCACAACTGTATCTCTGAGTCTGGACCTTATTGGCTAAAAGAATAACCTTAGGAGAACTATGACTGATAGAATTCTGAAGCAACAAAATTCTGGGAATGACCTTGGCCCTGAGCTGGAGGTGGACACTTCATGAACTTGTAAAGACTTCACTTGTATAAACTTTGAGTAAGTGCCTAAAGTAAGAGCTAGGCAAACCCCCACCTCTCACTTAGTGGGTGCCATAAGAAGCTCAGGAAGTCTGCTACCTTATTGCTGGCCCCTTGGAGGTCCTGAAAGAATCATGCCACAAGTTGCACTGAGAAAAATGATATAATAGGAGCAATGATTACTGTTTACGAGCAGTCTGTGAAAATCGGATGCTGAGTAATAAGGATGTATTGGGAGGTGCCAACTTGCACCTTATGGGAATCAACTTGGTTGGACTGGAGTTTAAAAGAAAGTCATCAGCCAGGACATAAGACGAAAGAAGCCCGAGCCACTTGAAGAAAAAATGGGACACACCAATTATACTTGTTCATATTTTCAGTGCCTTAAATAATGTGTTCAAAAGAGATATGCTCAAATCCTACTCCCAATAACTGAATTTGACATTCTTTGGAAATAAGGGCTTTGCATATATCATTAAGAATCTTGAGATGAGAGCAGCCTGGATTTAGAAGGGCAAGCCCTAAATCCCACAATCGGTGCCCCTGTAAGGAATAAAGAGGGAAGGCTGTGTAAAGAGGAAGGCGGAGACAGGACGCACACGTATGCAACCCCAGGAAAGTCCCAGCTGGTCCCAGTCCCAAAGTGCCCATCAGAAGCCAAGAGAGAGGAATGGAACAGATTCTCCCTCAGAGCCTTCAGGAAAAATCCAACCCTGGCAACACACCTTCATTTCAGACCGCTGACCTCCAGAACCGTGAGGTGATAAATTTGTGTTGTTTTAATAAAGCTACCCGGTTTATGGCAGCTTCTTCTGATGGCTCTGAGAAGTAACAATACTTTTTATGTGGGAGGGAGAGATTTTTTTTAAGCTTCCAGAAACCCAAAAGATAGTGATAAGAGGCCAAAAGTAATCTGATCATAAAAACCCTAATAGATGTCTAGTAGAGCGGAAACGATGAGCGTTGAAGAGGAGTGGGAAGCAGAGGAGGAGTCCTGAACTGAGACAGAGCCCCGGGGTTATCTGAAGAAGGCTGGGTCTGTGGGCGGGGAGAGAAAGTGACACTTTACAGAGAGGGACTGGGGCACTGAGAGAACGAATCTGTTTCCGCCATATGTAAAGAGTTTCGTGAGACCTGCCGAAACTTAAAATGGCAACATAATTATCACCCTCACCGTTACCCTAGCATATACAGAAAATAAAGGAACACGTATTAGTCAACCCATTTTTTTTTTACATGTTTCAATTCCACAAAAAATAAGTAAAACTGTCTTTGGCAGAATTCCCACAGGAAACCGACTCTGAATTGGAGATTTCTGTGGAAGAAGTGAGCTGTGATTTTGGGATTAACACCTGTGAAAGTAGGAAAGTGGAACTGGGAGACAGAAAAATTGAAGTGCAGTCCAGATACCACAAAGGATTCAACCAATCTCACAGGGCCCTCTGAGCTTGAGCTGGCCTCTCAGAGCTGTACTGGGGGTTGGGCAAGAGGGTCCAGCTTTTGCGATACTGTAGCATTTCACAGTTACTGGAAGTGGATTGCCCCATGGGAGTGGGCATAACCTTTGGGGAAGCACTTTGCCCAAATCAATGGGAAGCAAAGAGGGTTATGAGCAGAGAGGTGACATGATCTACTCACATTTTGTAAGGACCAATCCTAAAGCTATGTTGAGTACAGCCTGTGGTGCAGGGGGAAAACGACTTTGTTTTTTTCTTTTATTTATTTTTTATTGGATCATAACTGTGTACATTACTGCATTTATGGGAAACAGTGGACTGATTTTATATTTTGAATGCTTACATCAAACTGGTTAACATATCATTCACCTCTCTTAATTATTGTGTTTAGACATATATACCCTCCCATTAATACATTTGACTTGTACAGTGGCAATATGCACAGTACGTGAGGTCCCACTGATAACCCTCCCGCCACCCATGCCCCCCTCCCCTCACCCTACTCGTCTCTTCTTCTTCCTGGGCTATAATTGTGATTTAGCTTTCATATGAAAGTGTGGGCGATTATATAGTGATTTCACAACTTTGGTAGAAGGAAACAGGCAAACCAGTCGGGGGATTTATCAAAACAAACTAAGAAAGAGATGACATGGACTTAGACAAGGATAATAGCATGGGGTTGGTGAGAAATTATCAGATTCAGGATGTACGTGGGGAACAGAGCCAGCACGATTTGTTGCTGTGGATGTTAGAGAGAGAGAAAGGGGGCACTTGAAAATAACCCCACATCATTCACTGAGGTATTCACTCACCCATTACTGAGTCAGTCACTGCGATGGGGAAATGCAGAAAGAGTGGATCTGGAGAAGGAGAATCAAGGATGCAACTCAGGACATTTTAACTGTGAGATGCATGTTCAACTTCCAAGGAAAGATGTCAGAAAGGTAGTCGGATACACACATCTAGAGGTAAGGGCGAACAGTCTCCCTGAAGAAGCAAATTTGACAGCATAGAGAGCCTGATTATAGGGCACGGAGAGGGCAGCTATGAAACCAAATTAGGTGACCTATAGAGCAATGAGCGCCTATGGAAAAAAGCAGAAGTCCGATACCGAGCTTTGGTGTAACTAACGTGCAAAGTAATGTGAGGATATACCAATGGGAACAAGAGAACTGAACTCAGCCAGAACGAGGGCTTTGCCAGTCTTGTGCAAACAAGGAAGAGAGCTGCAAGGCTAAGGAGGGTGAAGGGGAAGGAGCAGTTACAGTGCGATGGGCGCTGACTCTGAGTTGGGTAAGAAGGCAAGGGAGGAATGACCGGCTGAGGGGACAGCAAAAGTCTACTAGAATCAAAGATGGCAGGTCTCGGTAGGGGTAGACAGTCGTCTGAGTTTAGCCCAGAGTGAACTGGGAAAACAGAGGGTGGCAGTGAGAAACCCAGATGCTTAAAACTGAAGCCAAGCGCACATAGAAGAATAAAACAGGATCCATATTGCTCAGCACTCAAAAGTTCATGCACAATAGATAATAAATGTAAGGCATGAACCATAAGAATTCAAGGAGAAAACATATTTAAAAATTCTTCTAGATGTCAGCCTAGACAAAGTATTTATGACTAAGATCCTAATGGCAATTACGGCAATGACAAAAATAAACAAATTATAAGTAATTTATAAATAAATCAATTAGAAAGCTTCTGCACAGCTAAGGAAATACTCAACAGAGCAAACAGACAACCTACAGAACAGGAGAAAATATTCACAAGCTGGATATCTGACAGAGCTCAGAACCAGAATCTACAAGGAATTCAAGCAGTTAGCAAGAAACTAAAACATTAAAAAGGAGGCAAAAGACATGAACAGAAGCTTTTCAAAAGAAGATAAGTAGATGGCCAAGAAACATGCGAAAAAAAATGCTTGATATCACTAATTGCCAGGGAAACTCAAATGAAAACCACAGTGAGATAACGCCTTACCCCTATTAGAATGGCTTTTATGAAAAAGTCCAAAAAAATAAAAAAATAAAAAAACAGATCCTGGCATGAATACGAAGAGAAAGGAATACACTATTGGAGAGACTGCAAGTGAATACACCCTCTATGGAAAACAGTTTGTAGATTCCTCAAAAAATTACAAGTAGGCTCAGCACCTATAGCTCAGTGGTTAGGGCACCGGCCACATACACCGAGGCTGGCAGGTTCAAACCCAGCCCAGGCCTGCTAAACAACAATGATGACAATAACAAAAAAACAGCTGGGCATTGTGGTAGGCACCTATAGTCCCAGCTACTTGGGCGGCTGAGACAAGAGACTCACTTAAGCCCAAGAGTTTGAGGTTGCTGTGAGCTGTGACACCACAGCACTCCACAGAGGGTGACATAGTAAGATTCTGTCTCAAGGAAGAAAAAAAAAAAAAAGAACGAGAAGTAAAGATACCATCCCATCCTGCAATCCCACTACTGGGTATCTTACCCCAAAGAAAAGAAGTTATTTAATCAAAAAGACACCTGCACTTGATTGTTTACTGAGGCAGAATTCACAGTTGCAAAGATGTGGAATCAAACCAAAGGGCCCAGCAATTCGTGAGTAGATGAACAAAACGTGGTGTATCTATACCCCGGAGAACTACTCAGCCATGGAAAGAACGAATTAATGCCCTTTGGAACAATCTGGATGGAAATAGAGACCATTACCCTAAGGGAAGTTATCTCAGGAATGGAAAAACAAAGACCACATGTATTCATTATTAAATCGGAATTCACTGAAACATCGCATGTTCTTACCATTCAATTGCAACTAATGGATGAGCACACATGTGCACGGAGGGGAGTAAAACTCCATAGAAATCAAGCCGTAGGGAGGAGATAAGGGGCTCGGTGAAAACTGACCTAACTGATGCAATGGACGCTATTTGGGTGATCGGCACACTTATGGCTGTGTCTCAAGCATGACAAAAACAATGCATGTGACCAACCTTGGTACCCCCTTAATATTTTTGAAACTTTAAAAAAATTTAAAAGAAAAATAAAACTGAGGCTAAGGAGTGAGAGAGTTACTGAAATCTGTTATGTGATGGGATCAGATTATTGGGCGGGGAGGGGAGAGAGAGCGAGCAGCGTGCAGAGCTCCAGCACTCGCTTCTCATCACTACTCAAAGCTCCAAGGGAGGCCGGGAAAGGAACTCTATGACCAGGAACACAGGCAGCTCTGGGCCCCTATTTCGTCCTGCTGCTGGCAGTGCCCAGTGGTGGTGTAATGGCAGGTGTGGTAGGAGTGTGACGGTAGCTAGGACCCCATGTGCGCTAGCCTTAGCTGGGAAGCCAGCCATTCCCTGCCCTGGAACCGGGTCACAACTTCTCGGAAGGTCCAGGACCCAAACGATTCTTCCTACACGACTTGGCTGTCAGCAGAAGGTATGATTCCTGATGCTTTTAGTAGTGGGAGGACTGAAGGTAAAGTCTAAGAATAGGAAATAAATAAAAGTTATGTGCAAATCTAAGCACAAAACCTCACAATAATGTCCCAGAATTGAATTCCTACCCAGAGTTGTGACACCAACATATCAGTGTGACAATTTTTACTGCAACCCTCCTTTCCCTTATTCTTGCAAACCGTGAGTCAAATTGGGGTCACATTAATATTGCACTGATCTTAGCTCTTAAATGGCATGACCCCAAATATCACCTGAAATTTCTCTTCCAAGTTTTTCTGGATATAGCTAGGGCTTTGCCATGCGTTCACCATTAGTTCTTCTTTTTCTTATCTTTGCCCACTAATTAATGTCTCTGCCATCAAAGCTACTAAGAGCAGTGCTTTGACATTGCCACTCCTGCCAGGCTCCCTGGGACACCCTGCTTCTACGGCTGTGCATCTTTAGGACAACTAGCAGAAGCCAGTGGCAGGCAATGCAGTGACAACGTTCAAGCATTGTGCCTGGCTCTGACATGTCACCACATTTCACATACAGTTGAGAGACACTCCCTACCTAGCACTTAGGAAGATGACTGGTCATTGCAATGCTGCAGATTTCTGAGCTTTTCTAATGAACAGAAAGGTAAGGCTTCCAGGAGTTAATTTGTATGAGAACTTTTGGTTGAAAGAGACTGAGACAAGGGCTTCTGTATCCATTTGGGGGAGAAAAATGAAGTAGTAAAATGTACAGCATCTTCCAGGGTCCCCCTGCCACCTTATGCCATTTGCAAAAAAAATCAGTATTTTTTTTTGGAGATAGTGTCTCACTTTATCACCCTGGGTAGAGTGCCCTGGCATCATAGCTCACAGCAACCTTGAACTGTTGGGCTCAAGAGATCCTCTTGCCTCAGCCTCCTGAGTAGCTGGGACAATAGTCACCTGCCACAATGCCCAGCTAGTTTTTCTATTTTCAGTAGAGATGGGGTCTTGCTTTTGCTCAGGCTGGTCTGGAACTCCTGAGCTCAAGTGATCCTCCTGGCTCGGCCTCCCATAGTGCTAGGCTTATAGGCATGAGCCACCATGCTTGCCTAGCAGTATGACTTCTAATCTAGTGTCTCATAGAGATAAGTGACATGAGCTCCTTGCTCCTGGGAGATCAGATCCAACTGAGAGAGGGACCCAGGAGTCAGATTTGTGGAGATTAAAATATGAGCTTTGTAAGTGACACAAGCTAGGCTATACTGGACGGACTCAGTCAGAGGGCCTGCTAGTCCATCCTGGCTGTGGTCAGACCCGGAGCACTCCCTAAACCAAAGGGGATTGGAAGAGGCTGACTCATTCATGGCCTGGTTCTTCTCCCAGGGTCAAGACTTGACCTGAAGAGAAATAGGTGCAGGAATATTTCCAGAGAAAGGAAGTCCCTGCCTCACACCCTCCTGGGGGGCGCGGGGGGGAGTTTGACATTTGCCTTGGAATCAGATGGGTAATCTGTGCTCCCATTCAGTCTTCGTCCCAAGAGAATACACAATACCTTTCAAGGCCACCTCCCATGTCTGTTAGGGACTGAAGATTTTATCCTGTCCCATTGTCTTACACCACCTCCCTGGAATCTACGGTATACGACAAGATTTAAATAAATCTTTAATAAATCTTTAAATCTTTGATTTAAATAAATCAAAATAATTATTCTCACTCTCATCATTCTTTTAGCCATAGATAAGTGTGGATTACTATATATACCTTTTCTAAAATTGGTATTAAATGCAACTCAGAATAGCCTGAGACACTTGCCACATTCTTCCTGCAACATATTTCCAAATGAAAACTGATGTGTGGTGATTTCCTCTGCGTATCCACCCCACAAAGCAAGTATATAGAAAAATATCCAGTCATCAGTCATGGTAGTAGGTTGAATTTGGAAGCTAAAATCTGTAAAAGCTTCTCTGTGGTTTGGAGATGTAATATTAACCAGGTCAAATACTCAAGAGTGCTTTTTAAAAAAAAAAAAATAAAACTATACTGAATAAAAAAATTTGCACTTGATATGATTGCCTATTAGTGTAGGCATTTTCATTTTTAAAAATCAGTAAGAGAATTTATAACATCTTTTAACAGTGACTTGAGAAGTCACAGTAAAGTATAATATTAAAGTAGCCTGTAATGTGGGAAAAGATGTCCTTAAATCTTGTAATCCATAGCATCTCTTAGGAACCATTCAGCTGAAGGTTATGGAGGAAACAAAGTCAACTGGCTAAACCAGTAACAGGAACTTTATTTATTATCATATACTTAAAAGAAAAAAGAGTCTAACAGTAAGACCCTTACAGTGTCGATAAATTCAGCAGCTCAACACCACCACCAGGGACCCCATTCTTTCTACCTTTCTTTTTTAACATCCTGATTGCAATGCTTCTGACCTCAGGCTTTGTCACCTCTTGGCTACAATATGGCTACCACAGATCCAAACATCACATCTTCACACATGCCCAAAGAGTGGACCAAAGCTAGCCCTGGTCTCAAATTCCTTACTAAGTCTGAGAAGAAGATACTTTCCTATTTTATTGGCCAGAATTCTGTTGCCTGCCTTTGCATAAACCAACCATTAGAAAGAATAATAGACTTCCCATGAATGACTGATGTTGCTTAAGATTTATTTTCTAGAGTGGTAAAGAGGATCTGTCCTCTTGAAGCACAAGGCAGCAAACATTTGAACAAAACAGGTTTGCAGTATCACAGAAGAGGAATTGGAAATGGCTGCTGGGTAGGCAACCAATTGTATCTGATGCTTCAGCAATAACAAAGTACTACAATTTGAAAAGCTATCAGGAGATGCTTTCAGTTTCAATGTGTTTAATTAAGTAAGTACCTATCAACATGGTTCTGAATGGAGCCAGGACATCTTGTACCTCAATCAAAGTTGCCCTAGTATCAGGCACCTAGTAACAGAAGGGGGTTTTGTTGGTAAATATATTTAGAAAAATTCTGATTGTTCAATCTGTGCATTACCTAAGTCACACACTTCTGTTTCTGAGAAGTCAGACTGCTGCTTTGCTTGGTCACTGTGTTTATGACAGAGCAGAGCTAAATCAAAATCCTTTTCAGTTTTTGGCCGGGGCCGGGTTTGAACCCACCACCTCCAGTATATAGGCTGGCGCCCTACTCCTTGAGCCATAGTTGCCACCCTCAAAATCATTTTGAAACTTTAATCGAGTGACTAACCAATTCTCATTGCTCTGGGCTTTGACGTTTCAATATTATCAAAAGTGCCTATGTATTTCCTAAGGCTAACTGATAGGCTTATTTTTGAACTTCTTAGAAATGTACCTAATTTGGGAAAATCAATATTCAATAGTTTTTTAATTCATCCATTCAGTAAACATTCTTTTAGTGCCTGTGTCCCAAGGATCCTGGTAGGGGTAGAAACAAGGTTTCTTTCCTTCCAGTCCAATGAGGTGAATTCAGACAGGCGCACAGCGTGATGGCTGTAAATTTGCTAAGTGTGCCATGAGACATAAGAACTCAAGCTTGTGATGGTCCTTGGAAGGCAGTGATGAATTCCATCTTATAGAAAAACAGGTTTCATGATAGAGCTGACTTTGGAGATGACTCTTGAAAGACGAGTGGGGAAAAGACACTTCAGACAAAGGTAGAACCATTCAGTCAAGTGCAAAGAGACATGCTTTGGAAGGGTGTGGAACCCAGGTATAGAGAAGTAATGGTTAAGAGGTTGACGATGGCTGAAGAAGTGGGTAAATCTTAAAGGGAACCTGACTCTCTCTCAATGGAAGAAGAACTATTCTTCTCTCCAGGATATACTGAATCCCAACTATCATTCTGTTCAGTCAGCACGTCCATTAAACATTTCTTATGAGTCTATCATTTAAAAAAATGCTTATAAATGATCAAGCGTCAAAAACATACTTAATCAAATAAATGTTCCATTTTCACTCCACTATCTTCCCTCTCTCTCCTGCTATCTAACTTTAAAGATTTCTAAACTTCCTTCATTTAAAAATCTCTTTCTTTGTCCTATTACACTCTACTCTCTTTCCTTTGCCACCAGAGTTTAACTCCTCAGCCTGTTGCAATGTTTTCTACTCTCCAGTGATACATACCAACAGAGGCCACCACAAGGCTATTTTCAGTCTTCATTCCACTGACCTCTGAGTCTCCATACTGTGATTCAGTCCTTCTTCCTTGAAACTTTCTTCTGAGTTCTGAGTTAGGGAGCGTCTCTTCCTCTCCCTTCTCCTATAGCTGATATTTATTCTTGGATAAGGTTTTCTTGACCTCCTTCTTTTACTCTTATTTCTCTTTAGTTGTTCTCTAGATTATCTTATCTAAAAATCACAGCTTCAAATAGTGTGGGATGATCACCCTTAATTCTATATCCGAAGACCTGACCTCTCCACCAACTCAGAACTTCCGATTCCAACTGATTTCCAAATAACAACCCAGAGTCCTGAAGACGTTCCTTATTTTACATGTCTGAAGCTCAATGCATCATGTCTCATACACCATTTTCTTCTTTTCCATAATCATTCTTCACCAATAGCACAATGTGGATTAAGAACTCTCTCTTCAGAAGGATGACTGATTTTATTCATAAATACCTAGATAAGATTATATCATAACATACAAATAAAATGACAAGGAAGTCACGCTGTCATACATTGAATTTAATATTATGTCATATCTGTATAGCAGATGTTAGACTTGTAAGCATGTCCACAGGGCTGCTGAAATCTTAGAATACATAAGAATCATCTAGAAGGCTTTGCAAAAACAGATTCCTGGGTCTTGCCCTTAAGGCTCTAATTCTAGGAGTCTAGTGTGGGGCATGAGAAGTTGCATTTCTGATAAGTTCCTAGATGATACTGATGCTGTCTGTCCCACTTTGAGTAGCACTTCCTAGGGAACATCAACTTTGATTTTACATGTCTCATCCAGCCTGAGACTTATTCTAATGGCTGTGCTTTCCAAGGTCTTAGTCAAAATGGGCATTAAAGTGCAGTAACTAGCAGCATGCTCAGTAGAGCCCATGACTGCGTTTGAATCCTGACTTGCCTACTTATTGAGGAAGTTGTGTGACACTGGGGACTTGGCCAAGCTGTCTTTTACTCAGTGTCCTTAAGTGTCAGATTAGGATGATGATAATACCTGTTCCATTGGATTGTTATGAGGATTGAGTTCATGTAAAGTAGTTGGTGGCACAGGGTAGCACATACATAAACTCTCAAAAGATGTTTGTTTTTATTAGTGGTAGTAGCTTGGACAGGGAAGAATGATAAGACGTGAAGCTAACAGGCTAGCTCTGCCTCTCAAGACTTCAGATCACATCAACCATCACTCCACCACTCACCCCGAGGACATTTCCCCTTATTTCTCGATGATTTTAGTGTCTAGCTTATTGTTGCTCTCTGCAGCATCACAAGAAAAGCTTTGTTCTTGGAAATCCCGATGTTCTCACAATGATCCTCCTAAACCTAGGCTTCTCCTTTTTTTTGAGCTCCTCACTCCCAATGACCTGGTCCTCTCCCTCCCCCAACTCCTACGTTCTCACAGCACTACCCTGGAGCTTCAACCACAGTCTCCAACCATTTCTAATCTCCATTTCCCACACTCTACTCTGACCAGGACTCACCATCTTCCCAGCTCACTCCTCCTAGGGCCTAGACTTCATCACTTCTTCCACTTGCCAAAGCTTCCCATTGATCCTACCACCTTCCATTCTCCCTCATCTTTCTAATGTCAGTGCTATCCATCTTTCTTGCTGCAATATTCACTTATGCATTTATGTATTTCTTTCCTTCAAGCAAAAGGCTACTTCAGAACTTGGGATCCAACAGATCTCAATAAAGATCTTCTACTGTATTTCAAGCTCCCTGATGGCAGAATCTTATCCATTAGCATTGTAGAGGTAGGATAGTGCCTGTACTATTAGAGACACTCAGTAAATAGTGAAGGGTCCCTGTGACATATTGGTAGGCAATGGAGAATGTAGCTTCTGGGGATGGAGCAGGACTTCAGCATAGCTCCTCCCCTCTCTGCAGCCTCCCACTTCTAAGCCACCAGAGACCTTTAGTCAGTAACAAGTCTGTTGGTTAAGGAAGTGATTTGAAGTGAACTTTAATTATACTCAGGGATGTCCTCTCTTACTCATGTGCCCCATCAACTCTTTCACCACCTAGAGGAATAAATCCTCTTACACCCGATCCAGAGAAGAAGATAAAAATGAGAATAAGAGATCCTTGGCCCTCAGCTTTAATAGGTAAGTTCATAATTTTCCAAAGGAGAGGTCAAGCTGAAGAGATGCAAGGCCAACAGAAGAGAGTTTAGAGGTTGAAGTCACTCAGGAAGAAAACTATGAGGACTTAGGAAATCAGAGCTCCACTCAACCTAGGAGAAAATTGGAAATAATATCAGAACCAAGACAAAAGCACATTTTAACATAATATTCAGAAGGGAAGAATGCGACACAATGGACAGAGTTTTCTTTAAACGGATTCTTAGAACAGTGGAAGGGAAGCCTGGCACGACTAGCTCTGTCCTGCTTCTGATCCCCTGTGGCAATATCCTTTAGGTTAAACGCTTCTGCTGAGCTCTGCACATGGCCACCTAATAATAGAAGAACTTAGTTTGTAGTTGAATTCTTAAAGAAAGATGGATAGTTTCCCAAAACTAACTCCCAGGGAGCTAAGAAAAGTATGCACACAAAGAACAATGCTATGTAAAAGATTTATAGGAACATCGTGCTCCTGACACCTACGTCATCCGGAGTTAACTCCCAAAGAGCAAAGAAGTTTCACAACCTCCTCAGACCCTCACTGACACCCAGATGTCTGCAGCCGTTGGTCACCTCTTGCAACTTCTCTTCTCTTTCCTCTTCTTTTAACATAAAAAGGAGGCTAAAGTTCATACTAGCTTAAGATGGTTCTTGGAGACACTAGTCCGCCATCTTGGTTTGTTGGTTTTTTGAATAAAAGCTGCTTTCCCTGCCCCAACACTTTTTCTCTCAACTTGCTAGCTGTCATGTGGCAAGCCGTATGAGATTGGACTAGGTTACAGTCTCACAAGACAAATGCCATTTAGAAGGAGAAGACTCTACAGCCTTCCCGGGGGTGGTGCAGTTAATATCTTGCTTTTAAATCTCAGGGACCATTCCAAGACACAGACCTCTTATATTTCAATAGTTGGACAGGAGAGATGCAGGTAGGGATCAAGAAATTATTTTATGAGGACATCTTTACAACTCAGACTTGGCTGGGAGAACATGGGTTAATTTTAATTATTTTTTACCTTAAAATAGAAGAAAATAGATTTCTATTTGGGTTTTTATTTGTTAACTTGCAGGGTTTAATTTTGTCTACACGGATGTAGAAAGACAGTAGTCTGGAAAGACCCAAGAGATAGTCTTAAACTTTTTAGAATACTCTAGTCCTTAACTTCTTAGAATACAACATGTTCCTTTCTGAACTCAGAAACACGATTTTAATATTACAGGCTCTGATGTGAACAGAATCCATTAGTTAAATAAACAATTAGATTGGTAGTAAAAGTGCCAGTTTAGGTAAACTTACTCTGAGGCAGATGGTAGCTGATTCTTGGACACAAGATACAGAATAAAATTGTCACCACAGTCCTGAAGCTAAGAGAATTCAGGACAAATTTGGAGCAATTCAGTTGCTACATTATTATACCATAATGTTTCATCTTCCTAATTAGCACCCTTTCCATTTCCCAGAGAAGAAAAACACAGTTCTTTCTGCTCAGAAATGGTCTCAATTTAGTATTCATTAGTTTATAAGCTGAAATCGAGCATTCTGAGTTGCTCTGGTAAATTCTTAAGTTCGTCAATTTGCTTAAATGGGTTTCTTACTGATTTTTTTTTAATTTCAAAAATTGATGTTATGTTTTTCAAAAACAATTTATTTTTGCTACACCATTACTCAGGACCATGTATTCAGAATTTTGCTTTAAAAGTTTACCTTACAGGCTCTAATTGCTTGAAGTTCATTCTAGAAGAATCAAAATTTGCTGAGATTTAAATAAAATTAACCTTTTTTAATGGGCTATTATCCAAACACAATGGTGGTTTATTTTCAAAGCTCACACTTGCTTCAAATGGGGTTTTCGTGTTTTACCAGATTTCTGAGTTCTTCCAGCAGTTCTTATGATTCATACAAGGCATAAAGCACATGGAAACAATTTGCCTGCAAGAAAGCTGGATGGAATTCATTTATACATTTAGCCTCTCATTCTCAAAGTAATTATGTGCCATCCTGGTACTTTTACATGGTTTAATATCAAATGGAGAAAAAAAATTCAGTTATCCAGTTCAAGATATAAAAAAACTCAGTTATGAAGTTCAAGTTGAAATTCCTTTCATTAAAAAAAAAAAAGAAAGAAAAAGAAAAAAGCTGTTTGGACACTGTGGTAGGCAGAATAATGCCCTCCAAACATGTTCATGTCCTATCCCCAGAATCTGTAAATACACTGGGGTTTGGCAAAGGAGATTTGAGTTTGCAGATGGAATTCAGGTTGGTGATTGGCTGACACTGAGTGGAAGAGATAAACTTGATGAGTCCAGTATAATCACAAGGATATTTATACATGGGAGAGGAAGGAAGACTAGTCAGAGAGAGGTCTAAAGATGCTACACAGCCGGCTTTGAATATGGAGGAAGGGGCCATAAGTCAAGGAATGTAGGTATCTTGCAGAAGCTGAGAAAATCAAGGAAATAGATTTACTTTTTGAGCCCCCATCGAGAACACAATCCTACTAACACCTTGAAATATCCCATTGAGACTCAATTCAGACTTCCGAACTCAAAAACTGTAAGATAATAATCAAGTCACCAAGTTTGTGGTAATTTGTTAAGGTAACAATAGGTAACTAATACTGAAAATATATGGTACCATCTTGAGACACCTTCCAACCTCCTAATGTCATTCATTCAAACCTTTATTTCTCTTCTCAGGAATCGTATCTTGAGCCCTGCCATGAACCAGACAGGGTTATAAAGAGGTGAAGGCACATTGCCCCCATCCTCTAAGACGTTTACACTCTAGTGTGGGAGACAAACTCATAAACACAGAGATACAATATATGAAGTAACTATTTTATGAATTACATTTAATATGCTTTGAAAAAGCAAGTGCTTAAAAACCTCAGTTTCTAAAATGAAAAAAAAATCACTTAGTCTTTTGGTCTACAATTTATCTGAATAATGAGAACCATACATTTTACCTAATATAGCTTCAGAAATACAGACGATGCTCCTGAATGATTGTTAATTAGGACTTTAGACCCAGCACCCAAAAAGCTGAGCAGAGACTTCATCATGGTTGACATTTGGGCCGAGCAAGAATTAATTAGGAGTTAATTGCCTTCGTAGGTGATTTTAATTGTCGAGGAAGCTCTAAAGTAAGCAAGCTTTGCTCCCCATTTTTACCCTTTTCAAAAACCTTCTTTCTTAATATTGCCTTCCCTGCTAACCCAGAAATTCTCTTTAAGAATTCTGGGAAAGCAGAAATTCTTTAAGGATTTTCTCCTCTAGTTCTGACACTACAGTTAAAGATATACAACTGGCACATAATTAACACTTGCTGTTACTGATTTGATATGCTGCACCTTCAAAGCATACTAAAGGTGACCAAGGTAGGATTCATGCCAAAGAAATTAATTACTACAGGCAAAATAACAAGCCCTGTGATCCAGCAGGAAGAAAAGAACTAGGTACAAATTTCATCTCATGGAATCAAACCACACAGGCAATCTTATCAGGTGTTCTAAGATTAGCCACTCTGGCTAGATCTACAACAAAGAAATTGCGGAACCAAAGCAATAATGAATTATGATTCAATAAAATAAAAATAGTATGTATGTTAAAAAGTGAAAAAATATTGATAGGCTAATCATGACAATTCTAAATATAAAACTGGAAAAAAGAGAAGAAATTGAAAGGTGATGCACATTCAGAAAATAACTAGTGATGTGTCTTAAGAGAATTAATTGGTTTATGACATGAGCAATTTGAAATGATGAGCACTTTTCTTGAGAGAACATCAAAGCCTTAAGCCGAGTTTAGAAGAATGAACTTCAACATCAATTAAAATAATTTTCTCTCTGTTCCCTTTTTGTCAACTGGTTCAGAAATTGTGCTCATCAAATTACTTTTAACTCCATTATTGATGTAGTTGAAAATGTAGCAGTCTTTTGAAATTGTAATAACGTACCTAAGATTTTTAAAAATGTATTTCTCTTCTCAGTTGTAAAATTACCTCAGAAATAATTTCCTATATAGAAAGCAAAAGATTTCCTTTCTTACAAAATTGAATAAACAACTTATTAAATAATTCATCATATTGCTAATTTTATATGTAATATTCTGTCACTAATTCTCTGATAAATGTATGGATTCCCAAATAATCTTTCTCTTTCTGCTAGAATTTGTTTTGGTAAAGTAAATGGAAATAATAATTATATCATGATATTAGATCAACAGATACCTAGAGGCTGAAACCATAAATCTTTCCATTGACATTATGGAGTTATCAGAGTCAAGACTTCCTTCCAGTCTAAAAGTCCAGGAGGTAAGAGTAGGAATATGAACAATAATTGTGTATTTTTTCTTTTACTTTGGAGAGAAAAGAATTAAAAGAAACACAGTTGACACCATTTTTCAAGTTTTCTAACATAGCCTTCAGAAGTTCTGAACAGCAGCCATTGTCATGAAAATCTTATCAAGAGAATAGTGGTTCAGAAGAAAAAATAGTCATATAGCCTTCTATACTGGAAATAAAAAGAGGAAGGGTGAGAGTTAGGAAGCAAACAAAGGGAACCATATTTCTGTTAGATAAATAAGGACTACAAACGTGAAGGAATTGACTCTTTAAGCCTATTTCACGCATTATTTTTTGCTCCCAAAATGTCACAAATCTTATTTATGATAAAAGAGTGAAATGTCAAAATCTTTATGAAAAGAGGAAAGTATAAGATGGTTATTACAGGTTATGCACCTTGATTTCAATACCTGATAGGATGAAAAGGGCAGATGTCATTAAACACAAAGGACAAACACCTGGAAAATCACAGCACAATGGAAAATAAGGAGAGAGAATACCATTGTCTTCTCTACTAGCCAATGACGGCCTATGAAGAAAAAAATGTATGAATTATCTTCCAAAACTTTAGCAAAGCTTTAAGATCTTTTTATTTGACATTATCAACAGCAAACTCCAAAGAAATAATTACGTCGTTGTTAAAAGACTGCACAAGCCCACTGGAAGATTACATTCTAGCTTGTTGCAAACTGATAAAATAAATCAAAGACTGGCCTTGTTTAGTGGTTCTCCACTTTAACAGGCATCAGAATTGTCTGGAAGGCTTATTAAAATTTAGATTACTTGGCCCAAGTAATTCAATTCAGTAAGTCTGGGATATGCCCTGAGACTTTCCAATTCTGTCAAGTTCCCGAACGATTCTGCTGGTCTTGCTACCACATTTTAAAAACCACTGACCTAGAGAGTCAACATAAGAAGTAGTATCTAGAGACCTTTTAAACACATCTATTTGTCAACAACCTACATCACTAATTCTCTGTGATTGCAGATAATCTATAACTCATCATGCTCTGATGTCTGTCCATTTCAAAAACTATTTTCTAATTTATTTCCTACTGTTTTAAACATGCATCTTCTCTTTCCACCTATGATAATTATGGACACCTTAGCTTATCCACAATGTTTTACAACTCCCTCCAGAAAAGAGGAAGAATAGATTTTCCTTGATTCTGGGTTGGCCTTGTGACTTGCTTTGGGCAATAGAAAGAGGCAAAAGGGATAGTGTGCCAGTTTCACATAAGGCCTCAAGAGACCTTACAGAGCTCTGCTTTTAGCATCATAAAGAAAAAGACACACCTACTGGCCCCAGGAGACATGAAAGACACCTGGAGAAGAACCGCTCCAGCTGAGCCATGCACTAAACCTGGCCCAGAGCACTACTGTTAGTAGTGCTTCCAACCCTGGAAAGAGGAAGGAGCCCAGCCACAATTAACCATGCACAGCTAAGATGAGCCACACCCCCTAGACCAGCTGATGATCTACCCACCCATCAATGTTTAAGTTCCAAAAAATAAGTGTTTAAGTCATTGAGTTTGGGGATGGCTTGTTATTTGACAGTAATACTTGACACTTTAATCCCTAGATATTGTATCTTGTGTTTTTCACCAACAGGCAAAGTTAGGCAAACAATAAAATAAACACTACATTTCCTTGATCCTAGTTTGCTGCCAGCATCGGTGGGAAAGATGTTTCAATAATTTATTGTTCTTTCTGTTCTGCTTTGGATAACAGTAGCACTTGTGATTGTATAAAAATTTAGAAAATAAATTATTTGTGCAATTGTTATTCCAAGAGCTGAAATCTAGTCATATTAGCTTCTAGAACATGGAAATCCTCCCAATCATGAGCTTTGATTAAAAAAAAAAATAGAAGGAAGTAAATCCATTAATATGTGAATATTATTTATAATTTTACTAGTCTCTCTCTCTTTTTTTTGAGAGAGAAGCTTAGTCTGTCACTCTGGGCACAGCACTGTGACATCATAGCTAACAGCAACCTCAAACAGCTGAGCTCAAGTAATCTACCTCAGCCTCCCAGAGTGCTAGGATTACAGGTGTGAGCCACTGTACCTGGCCACTATCCTCTTTTAAAAACATTAAAACTTTTTTTTTAACAAAGTAACTACATTCTCCAGATAAATTGAATGCAGCAAGCTTTAGAAAACATAATAGATAAATGACACTATATTAGAAGGAAGAAAGAATTATATTATTAATTTGTATGATGAAAATTACAAGGACCAATTTATCTTGAGGTGACATGGTTAGTATTACTTTCAACTATAAAATGCACACCAGCTCATTTTATAGTGACTTTTCATCAATAGCTCATTGTAAATTGCTTAAAAATCAATTTTCTTCCTTTGAAACAAGGGATTTAGATAGTAAAAATATTGAGGCACCCCATTTCCTACCAATATAATTAAGAGCTCAAAAGAAGCATTTAAATAACCAAAGAAAACCTGTTTTCAAAGTCCCAGAGAGAAAGATGTCTCTATGTGTTGAGCCTATTGACACAAATCAAAAACAGCAGCTTTACTTCAGAGATTAAAAATATATACGCTATTAATATACAATAAGATATCAAGCAGTCAAGGGATTTCTTTAAAATTCATTTCTAAAGAATTAAACTGAACTAGTCTCTTCTTTCTCTGTCTACATTCGACTATGGAAAGCTTTCAAGTCTTGGTTTGCAGCATCCAGATACTCCTACTCACGAGAGGCCAAAACAACTGCTTGTTTCTACTATTTCTTAAGTTCTCCTGATAGATTTGCAATGGGCCTCTCTATTTTTGCAGTGAGAACAAACCGCCATGACCCTGCCTTGTCTTTCCTGCCCCCGCCAATGCACAGAACCAAATCAACCACGCTTTCCTCATAGAATCTCAGTCAGATCCTCTGGGGGGAGGGTTTGCTTTGCCACAAGGCACAGCTAAGAAGACAGTGTTGATTACATTCAACATGCTTCATAGTTATTAAATTTACTTATCCATCCATTCTTATGACAAGTATTCAATAAGGACAATTCTACGCACTGTTTAAAGGATTGGGGGAAGATAGCAGTGCCCCAAACAAAGTCGTTGCTGTTTGGGACAAATATCTATATGTGGGTCACTATGAAAGTTTTGAGATAGATTGTGTTATGATCCATCGTTTCACTTCCAAGAAACACAGTCAACAGCATCATCTCTGATTCACTCATCCAAGTCTTAATTTGTTTGGCTTATTAGTGTTGCTGGGAGGGCTTCATTTGCTTCCATCCACATGGATTTTATGTTTTTTGAGTTTTGTACATTTCAGAACTTTCATAATGACACACACACACACACACATTGATCAAAAATCAGGAAAGGATAAGTTCTATGCAAACAAGCAAAAAAGGAATACAGTTATTTATTCCCTCTAAGTAAATCAAAGAGTCTCAGGTAACATTTACTACTTCTCTTGTCATGTCAATTAAAACAAGATGCTAAAAGCTTAGATTGTACAAACAGAGCCGACTTTGCTAAATGAATAAATGCTAAAGAGAAAAACAATGTCAGGATGCAATAGTATGCAGAGTCCCACTCCCTGACATCTGGTTTCCTGGTGCCGCTGATTTTATCATCTGGAGTTAGAAATGAATGGTTCCAGGCCTTTTGGAAATGAAGAGTCAGAATGTACGGCCACCGTTCAGGCCCCTGTGTGAGGGGCCAGTGAGTTTCTGAAAATGAGAATTGTTCGGCTGTGTGTCATGACTCTTATCTCCCTTTGGCGTCTTTTATAATCAGGAAAAGACTTCTAGGCAAAAAAGTAAAAGAAAAAGAAACATTTTTCTAGCGACTCTTATGCCAAAGTGTTTAGATAAAATCGAGCCTGGTGGTGCAGGTCCTTGTTCTAAAATAATGTTGAAACACTTCAAAGTGAAGAAAAAGATTAGCACAGATTCCTCCAGGGGAGGTGCAGCTGTTGCTGTCTTAATATTCATCAAAAAGCAACTGCAAAGGTCATTGACCTGAAGGATGCTTGGTTCCTGGGCTGTAGCCTAGGATTGCTTCCCAGGAAGCAAGTGGCAGAGAGCTGCAGAATTGTAGGAAACCAGCCCCTGGACAGGCTGACCTCGCTGTGTCCCGTTTACAGGAGACCCTGCACCCAGGACTTGTAGCCCGCCAACCAGTATCGGATCTACTTCCAGCTCCACTGCTCTGGGCAAATATTCGAGCCCCAAGAAGCCAGGGTTTAACACAATGAACTTGAGAACGCCATTTTAAATTATTAATGCATTATTAGGATAATAATAGTATTGACTTTATACGGTGATTAAAAGCATTCAATGAGCCAGTGGTTGTGATGCTATTAAAGTAGTGCCTGGCACATAGTAAGTGCTAATGTGCTTGCTGAGCAATGCAAGTAATAAAATAAATCTGTAGCAACAATCTGCTTTCTTCAGAAATTAAAATGAAAAAGTGATCTATGATACTGTAACTCAGGCTTTCCATTGAATACAGTAAGTATCATGTAGGACGGCTTCCCACCACTAGGGCTCTTTTAAAAGATCATCTCAGTGAATACAGAATTCTACATTGACAGTTTTTTTCTTTCAACGCTAGATATGACTCCACTGTCTTCCTGCCCAAGTGGTTTCTGACAAGAAGTCTCTTGTGATTCTTACCCTTTTTCCTCAATAGGTAAAGTGTTCTTTTTCCCTCTACTTCTTTCAATATTTTTCTCTTTATCTTCAGTTTGAATATTACATGTTAGGAATAGAATTTTTGGTATTTATCCTTCTTGCTGTTCACTGGGCTTCTTGGATATGTGGTTTGGTGTATCATTACTTTTGGAAAATCTTCAGCCATGATTACTTTAAAACTTCTCAATTCTTCTCTGTCTTGTATTCCAATTATGTATGTCTTATACCTTTTGAAATTGTCTCAGATTTCTTGAATATTCTATCCTATCATTTTCCATTCTTTCTATTTACATTTTACTTTGAGAAGTTTCTATTGACATTATCTTCTAGCTCACTGAGTCTTTCCTCAGTTGTGTCCAGTCTATCAGTGGGCCCATCAAAGGTACTCTTCATTTTGGTCATAGTGTTTTTGATTTACTGAATTTATTTTTCATTCTTTTTAGAGTTTTCATCATTCTTATATTATCTGGTCTTGCATGTTGTCCATATTTCCCTTTAAAGCCTTGGCATATAAGTCGTAGTTATTTTCAATTCCCTCTCTGATAATTCCAAAATTTGTGACATATCTAGTCAAGTTCTGATGCTTGCTTTTTCTCTTCAAAATTTGTTTTTGTTTTGCTCTTGCTTTTTAGCATGCCTCAGTTTTTATTAAAAAGCCAGATACAAGGTGTTGAGTAATAGTTACTGAGGTAAAAAAAAAAATACATCTGTAGCATGAAGTTTATGTTAATCAGTCTAGGAGTTGAATTGTGTTTAATGTTTTCTGTAGCTATTGGTGTCAGAGGCTTAGATTTTCTCTAGGGTTGTTTTTGTCTCCCCTACTATCTCTGGGTTTCCCCAAAGACTCCTTCTTAAATAGAGTCGGTGCCTTGCAGCTCCTTCAACTATAACCCACTGTTATTATTTTAGAGCTCCTTTGATGGGGTGGTAAGGTATGGGAGAGAGCAAGATTTCCATAATCTTATGATTAAATCTGAGTCTTTTACTGGGCCTTTGTCATTGGGATGTGACTTCTACAAGTGTTGTGTCTTAACTTTAAGATTTCTACTATTAGGAGTGGGGATTAAAAAAAAGATTTCTACTATTAGTTAAGCAGAAAGACTACAGGGTGTTGGACTTGGGTAATTCTCTTTCCCCCTAGATAAAGCTTCGATAGAGTCTTTTCCATAAGCAGTGCGCCTTTCTTATGGAAAATGCTCTAGGTATATTTCAAAGTGGCCAGTTTTCCCTTTCAGGTCCAGAAATATGAGTTCTTCTTGGCTATTCCTCATAATAACCTATTGGGATCTCTACAAGTAAAATTCGTGGAAGTTTACCCCTCCTCTAAAATTCTGGGCCCTGAGAGCTTATCACTCTCATGCTAGTGCACACTTATCCTCCAACAATTTGTCAAAATTATCATTTTAGTATTCATCTAAATTTATGGCTCCAGTAGTTTCTACACTAGGAAAGCTGATCTTGTGTTTCTCTACATTCTTTTGTTTCTGAAGATTTCAGAGTGATGATTTACCCTACAATCTAAGATCTCTAATTGGTCCAAGAAAAATTCCTTTGTTTTCAGATTACTTTACTTATTTCTTATTGTAAAGTGAAATGAGGACAGGGAATGAGGACTTCCAAGTTCTTCATGTGTCAGAGACAAAATCATAAGTTGGGACATTTGCTTGCTTCTTAAACCCTCTGCTGGTCTAAAACCTGAAACCCTCCCCCTCTCAACCTTGTCTCAGAACATCTTCAGTTGCTTGCTCCCTCTGCCTACCCACTGAACCTCACCAAATGATCGCTCAGCTCTGGGATAATGCTGCTGCAGAATGGAAAATAGAGGCACTTGGAGAGATTGTTCATTCTGTTCACTCTACTCTCACCTCTGATTAGCCTGGAGAGAACTCCTATGCACATGGTTACATACCTAACCTCTACTCCATGAACAGAGCTAGTCCTGGCACAATTACAAAGAAGCATAAGTGTGCATTGGTGCTCTTCAACTCTATTTTCAGTACCAGCACCCATGATGCATACTACCCTCATACTTCTTGGGGTGACCTTACTTTAAACCCTCACTCATGCAAGCATCTCAAATAACATTTGGGGGTAAGACCCCTATTAACATAGTTTTTAAAAGCCTCTGAGATAGAACTTTCCCAGTAGAAGCAATTAAAATAACATGAAATATGTTTTAAAGTGCAAGGCCACAAGTGAGGGTGTATTTAATAAAGTATGAGACAGAGATCTTAGGCATCAAGGTAACTGTAATTTTGTCAGACTCATAAGGCATAAACATAAGAAATCTTATGGAATGGTATTTGAGAGTTCAAATATCTAGAAATTATATTAAAGGGATGTAGGATTTCATTAACTAAATGAATCATTCAGAGAGTGGTAGTAATAAGAAGTCAGAGGCAAAGGCAATTGCTTCAATTTGGGAATAGTCAGTAGGACTAGCTACTCTTCCAACAACATTCTGAGTCTCACTGCTAGAAGAACATCATGAAGGCAAGAAAATTCCAGTGGAGAAAGTGAGAGGTCACCCAGACTTCATTATTCTTGATGTTCTCAAAGAATCTCAGACAAACTAGATATGACAGCTCTGCAATTGAGTTCAGTTCTATAGGTACTAGGAGAGTCAGATGCATGATGGAAACATCCAATCCATTCAGGTCCAGTCAGCAAGTGACAGGGTAGTACATTTTGTTCCCAGTTGGCTGGCTAGCCTCATAACTCATTACAGAATTCAGAAATCTTGTGGTTTTATCTACAAAGTTGTGCCTCTGTTAGAGGAGCTCACAGTTCTTACAAACTCATTTTTCATTTGTGTGCTAAGGAAAATTGATTCAGGGAACCACTTGGCAGAATCTGTTATAGAAATCGTAGGCTATTTTACCATTGAAGAAATGTCACCATGCCAAAGACTTTGATAAGACCCAGAGCTTTTGCTTTATTACTTTAATTTTTTAAACATTAAATGACCATCAATTTTTATGAGCCACAGAACCACACCAAGGGTGTGCAAGGGCTATAGATATGTGAATAATTCTGCCTCTGCCTGTGGGGAAGATCTCATGATCTTTATCCCTGTGTTAAAGTTGAGATCTGAACTGCTTGTAGACCCGGTGAAAATGTATTGCTTTGATCTCACAGATCCAGACAAAATGCCACTTCATCTATGAAATGCTTGGTCTTTTGACTCCTGTAGGACTTTGGACATTCTCCTATTATTTCACACCTACTTCACAGTAACCAATTTTGAGAATAAAGAATGATGAGTATCAGATTCCCCAGTTAGACTGTCGAGAGACAGAATAGTCCCATTCCTCTCCACACCACTGTGTCTAGGTAACAGAAGCCCTTGGTTAATGTCGAATGAAAGCTCTTGAAATGTGTCACTTCCAATTATTTGATTAAATTGAATACACAGCTATGTCACCATCCTGTATCTTCACCGCACATTGTAATTAGCACAGAAATGGGAGAAGCAGGGCTGCAGGATGGGCTGAGACTGGCCAGTGGAGGGGCTTGGACAGTGTGGGGACTGACCAAACAGAAACCCACTCCGCAGAGCTGGACCAGAGTCAAGAATTGCCAGGGCGATTGCTTCTACAGTGCGCCTCCAAGCTCCATGTTACAGTTCCCGTTCTCATTCTTCAGATTGTTCCAAAATTTCCATAGGAACCGTCTTTCACTTTTATGATTGAATAAAGACCAAAAACTTTTACTTTCAACTCTTCATATAAGATAAAATCAAATTTCTGAAAGAACAATCCTTATAAAATAGGGACCACTGCACAGCTCCCTCTGCCTCTATTGTAGCTTTTCTATTGGCTTAAACTTTGGTATGGGACCTCACCAAAAGAAAGGAGCAATGGTCCTTACATGCTCCAACAAAACATTTTTCTATAAAGCTTTATAATTACATATCTTGAAAATAATTTGGGGAAACCACCCTGATACATTTGAAATAGTAGGAGAGGAATGCAAAACAATAAAGTATTAAATTAATTGGTGAAAGCTGAGATTTTATAAATCTAGAAAGATTTATGATTTGTCCCTTGGGGCTTCATGCATCTCCACAGGTATCTGAATGGGAATAAAAGTCCAAATGGACAAACTTCTTTGGATTTGAAATCAATAGGGGATATGTCAAAGAGTGGGGTGATATATTGTTTTTAATGCATGAAGTTTTTAAACTTGTGATATTAAAAAGTAGCGGCATGGGAAGAGAATTACTTAACTCATCTGTCCTCCAGGAAAACCATCATTTTTAGTTCCTTGCCCAAATCAGGACTGACTCCCTTAAGGGAGCTAGACAGGGTTTTAAGATGGATATTTCCAAATCAGGACTGACTCCCTTAAGGGAGCTAGATAGGGTTTTAAGATGGATATTTCCATGTACAAGACACAGAGGGACAAAGTAATCCCTATGCTTTCCTTTTCTTTACCCTCGGAAATGCTATGCAACACACATATAATACACAGACTGCCTCACAGGCCACAGCCAAAGGTGTGTTCATTCTAAAAGTCTCAGGTGTACAGTTCTGAGCTGGCACAGCATCTCACCTTGGGGAGAAAATACACTGGGGTTGTTTACATCCCTCAGCCAAAAGGTGAGAGTACAGCTCCATGAATTATTACTGAAAAGAGACCTCTTATATTACTTCCCTGGAACAGAGATGATAGGTATGGGTAGCATGCTATGTTAATTTCATTATTTCAATGGGCAGAACCTCTTTGTTGACTCACAGCTGCATAAACAACCCTGGATAGAGGAATTATCTGCTGGAATTTTCTAAATATTATAGAGTTCACACATTGCAGAGTTCTAGGGAAGTTGCACACATTGTTAAGAGCAACAATTTGCTAGTCCTACATGTTTCTAGTGAGAAAAAGAAAAATTATATGAAGAGTTTTGGGAAGAATCAGTTGTATAGAAGGAATTTTTCTGAGGGATCTCTAAGCTCCCAAGGACACCCCAATAGTGGCAAATTTCAAAACCTTGTACGTAGTAGTTCACATTGGGAGGCCATTTTTCATACCTGCACTCCTAGCCTTTTTCAGGGGTCTGGCCTACCAGTTGTGTAACTTTCACACTGGTCTCCATCAACCTGAATACATAAAGTCAGCTATTCTCACAAACAGAGTATCATTTCTCTTAGGACACAAAAGTCCATTAACCCATGCATGGACTATTGTCTCGTTCTTTCCAACTTTCAGCTTTTTCCCTCTTTAAAGTCGAGGGATACTACCCCTGCCTCCCTTTTCCAACTATTATTCCCTTAACAGATGCAAGCACGGATGGATTCACAATGCCCCAAATCTTATCAAAAAAGCAAAGTATACTTTCAAACTTTTATCCTACAGTGCCATAAAACAAACTAAGTGAGTATGCTGTAGACTGTGAAGATGGAAAAAGTTTCATGTAAGAAGTTAAATCTTGAGACCAGCTGATGATTGAGAAATTGGATAAGTGGTTAAGGTCAGTGTTTAAGAACACAGTTTTTTTTAAGGTGGGTTTAAAGTGGGAATTTCTCAGCCAGAAACCAACTACTCCATTAGGAATTAGATCTACTGGTATGGATGTGGAGAAAAGGAATACTTTTTCATTGCTGGTGGGACTGCAATCTAATACAGTATTTTTGGAAGGAAATATGGAGAATCCTCAAGGAAATCTAATTAGACCTCCCATTTGATCCTGCAATCCCATTACTAGGCATCTACCAAGAAGAAAAAAAATTATTTTATCAAAAGGACATTTGCACTAGACTGTTCATCACAGCTCAATTAACAATTGCCAAAATGTAGAAACAGCCTAAATGCCCCCCAACCCAGGAATGGATTAACAAGCTGTGATATACATATACCATGGAATACTATTCAGTCATTAAAAAAGATGGAGACTTTACATCTTTTGTATTAACCTGGATGAAGACGGAACAAATTCTTCGTAGCAAAGCATCACAAGAATGGAGAAGCAAGAATCCAGTATGATCTATTCAAATATGAAGGCAGTAGATGAGCTAATTTAAGGGAGGGATAGGGGAATAAGCAAGTCAGGAGAGCGGAGGAGAGTGTGGGGTCACGGTGTAAGGCACACCTCTTGGGGGCGGGACACAATTATAAGAGGGTCTTTATCTAACAAATGAAATCAGTGTAACCTAATTCTTTGTACACTCACTGAATCCCAAACAATAAAAAAAAAATGAATTAGATCTAAATATGTATTTGCTATTCTACATAGCCTTTTGAAAAATAGCAATGAACATAAATAATACTGGCTTTGTGGGAGAAAGGAAGAGATATTACATTTATTAAGCCTACCAACTAAAACACACACACACAAATACCAAAGCTTTTCACATCAAATATAATCCAGTAAATATTAAATCACCATATACTTGCCATTGTAAGGCTTTATGGTGTTATTAGCTACTCATTTATTTAGTTGCTTAGAAACACCAGACTTTTTCTAAGTTTACAATTTTAGCTTGAGCCATCCTGAGCATATTAGTTTTAAAATCGTGCTTACTCACCTATGAAAGAGTTATTGACAACTGCCAAATGTATTTTTAGAAAATTCTCTTACTGAAACTTCCCAGTTGCTGTCCAAGGTCAGATTCTAAAGGCTATTTAGCTTTTCTAGCCAGTAGCAAGGATTTCAGTAACCGGGCTGCCTTACGGTGCAACTGAGTTTTGTCTTTGTCAGAATCCTCTCTCTCTTGGCAGTTGGGTCTGGTGGTCCTGGTGCATTTAAATAAAGTTCTTCAAACATGAAAAAAAACCTCTCATTTTACAATGACTATCTGTGTTCTAATCAAAAGATTTTGAAACACTAAGAAATTGAACTATTTCTTGTTGATACAAGTTACAATGGCCAATTCCCAGAAGCCACCTCAACAATAAACTAAAGAACAAAGTAATCAATTATCCATCAAAATCAATCAGCCTGGGTGACTAAGGAAACTCCGTTTTATCTAAACCATTCCAAAATCATCTGCCCTCCCTTCCCCACCCATTCAAACCTTGACAATCATTAATAAACCATCTCTAACCTCACAAGATCCATACAAATCTTTCCCTTAAATTTTTACTTAACATGTACTCCAATATAAATCATACATACAATATCTTTCTGAGACAGTTTTTGAAGAATTCTGTCACTAGGTTAGTTCCCAAGTGACATTTTCTGAGAAGGTGGATTATATATAAGTCAAGTCAGCAACTCTTGTTCTGAAAACATTTAGAAGTTTTTAAAAAGTCCTTTATAAAGAGCAGACTTACGTGTAAAGTAAGCAGGAAAGCTTGAGCACACAAAAATTAAGGGATTTGGAATTATCTAACACATTATGGGGAAGGGTTTGGGAGAAAATTTGGCTAGAATTTTCCCAGTTTCATCGAGGTATAATCCACAAGACATTCAAGATATACAATATGGTGATTGCATAGACATAGAACCACATCACATCAATTGACATCATCACCACACATAATTACCTTTGGTGTGTGGGTATGGGCAGGTGAAAACACTTAAGAACTACTTTCCTAGCAAATTTAGAGTAACAAAACATTTGATTTTAAATAAATAAAAAATTAAAGACATACGATTAGACAACGAACACGAAAAAATATTTAATACCACTAATCATTAGGAAAATGCGAATCAAAACTGTGACACTGTCTTACCCCAGTTAGAACGGCTATTATCAAAAAGACAAAACATACCTGCCAGGAGCTGAGGTTCATGTCTGTAATCCTAGCATGATTAGGGCCAGGCGGGCAGACTGCTTGAACTCAAGAGTTGGAGACCAGCCAGAACTAAAGTGAGACCCTGTCTCTAAAAAATAGCCGAGCATTTTGACAGGCACCTGTAGTCCCAGCTAGTTGGAAGGCTGAGGCAAGAGGATCACTTGAGCCCAAGAGCTTGAGGTTGCGGTGAGCTATGATGCCACAGCACTTTACCAAGAGTGACAGAATGAGAGTCTGTCTCCAAAAAAAGAAAACAAAACGTAACAGATGCTGGCAAGGAATATTGTTGGTGGGAATGCAAATTAGTACAGCCACTACGGAAAACACGGTGGAGTTTTTTCATAAAACTAAAAGTTGAGCTACCACGTAATCGAGGAATCCCACTACTGGGTATTTACCCAAGGAAAGGAAATCAATGCAGCAAAGGGGTACGTGCACCCCTCCGTTTACGGCAGCACTGTTCACTATGGCCCAGATGGAATGCAATCCTGCCATTCACCAACGCGGGAAAGAGAAACACATTCTCACTCACACGTGGGAGCTTTAAAAAGCCGAACTCCTGGAGTTAGGGAGTAGAAGTGTGGGTAACACACATTAGAGGCTGGGAGGGGCGGTGGGAGGGGAGGGAAGGATGAGGGGAAGTTGGTTAATGCAGCGGTCCCCAAACTGGCCAGGGACCAGTTCCATGAACCAGGGGATGGAGCTGTGGGGGCCGGTTTCAGGATGATTCGAGTTTGTTACATTCATTGTGGACGTTCTTTCTATTATTGCACAGTGATGTATAATGAAATAATTACACAACTCACCGTAATGCAGAATCAGAGTCCTGAGCTGGTTTTCCTGCGGCCAGATGGTCCCATCTGGGGGTGACAGGAGACAGTGACACCCAAAATGTGCTGCTCATGTTCAGACTCCTCCATAATCTCATTTCGATGGCTGTCACTGCAGAAAACCCCGCTTTGCACAGATAGGAGGTTGGAAGGGGCAGCAGGCGAGGGCTGTGGACAGGGTGAATTCCTCGGGGACCGTCAGCTCAGGGTAAAGTGCCCAGTCAGGACATGTCTCCGTGACTATCCCCGGGCGGGGAAATCAGCAGTGTAGGCAGTGAGGCCACCACCTAGTCAGTAGCTTAGGCCAGAGACGCGGAGATGTCTGTCTGAGGAGGTGAGACGTGCTCTCTGCCCCCCTCTTTTTGCACCATGATCTGGCCCCTTCAGATGTGCCATTACCCAGTGTCCCTGCTTACCCTTCACCCAGCCTTGCTGATGGCTGTAATCTCCCCTCTCTCGTTCTTATCCTTGAGAGCTGATGGCTGACTGCTGTGCAGCCTTGCAGGGACAGTCTTTCATGTTCCCCCAAAAAAGATTCCAGAAGAGCGGTGCCTGTGGCTCAGTGGGTAGGGCGCTGGCCCCACATACCCAGGGTGGCAGGTTGGAACCCGGCTCCGGCCAAACTGCAACAAAAATCAGCCGGGCGTTCTGTGGTCCCAGCTACTCGGGAGGCTGAGGCAAGAGAATCGCCTAAGCCCAGGAGTTGGGGGTTGCCGTGAGCTGTGACGCCACAGCACTCTACCGAGGGTGATAAAGTGAGACTCTGGCTCTAAAAATAAAAACAAAACAGATTCCAGGAAACAGGACAGAGGCTGCACTGTTTTCAGGCTCACGGAACAGCGTATGCCCTTACAAGCGTCCAGGGTTTAGGCACCGTTTGGTGTATAATTGTCATTTCCTCGGCGCCATCCCCCTTGCTGACCTCTGTCCCAGGCTGGGGTCCCAGCAGGCTGGCTCTGCAGTCCTTCTGCGGTAACCTCAGAACGTTCCACCTTGCCGTCAACCGAGGACGGACGGAGGTCTGAAGCGGCCGCAAGCATTCTTGTAAAGCCTCGGTCATTCGCCTTCTCAGGAAGTTGATCCCCTCCCAGCACAAAGGGGATTCACCTGGCTCCAGAAGCGGGGAGCAAAGCTTCACCTGTACTCACAGCTGCTTTCCATGAGTGGAGGCCCCAGACTCTCCTAAGGGGCGTGCAGACTGAATCCCCTGCAAGCACGGGTTACAGAAGGTCCTAGAATCTAGTGCCACTGCTGACGCGCAGGAGGTGGGGCCGGGTTCCTAGTGGACCGCGGACTGTACCGCTCCTCGGCCCCGCGGTGGAGGACCACGCGGCAGGGCTAAGGATACACAGTCACAGCTAGATAGGAAAAACGAGTTCAGGTGTTCTGCAGCATTTCGTGGTGACCACGGTTCACTAATTTATTGTGCATTTTTGAAAAAATAGAAGATGCTGAATGTTCACAACACAAACGATAAATGTTTCAGGCGACGAATAAGCTAATTACCACGATTTGATCGCTACCTAGTGCATGGATGGAGCCGAATATCACTCTGGATTCCATCAATATGTATATGTATTATATGTAAGCTAAAAATAAAAGAAAAACATTATTCATTACGAACCGTGTATTAATGATACACGATAATAAGGATATTAATAAGGATTAATAATAAGGATCATTTTCTTTCCCTCTCAGGGTTTTCTTCACACCATGTCTGAAAGAGAGACAGAGCCAGAGGCAGAAGAACGAAACTCAAAACGTTACCTGGGGAAGCCCCTGCGGGTGAAGGGACAGAGCGAAGCAGTTGTTACTTACATCCCCAAGGCAGGTGGGAAAGGACCCCGGCAAACCACCGCACCAAAGGGAAATCGGGAAAAGGTTTAGCTTTTGATGCTGGGAAATCTGAACTGGAGTTGAAATTAAAGTGGCAAAAAAACGTTTCTGTCTCCGGGATAAGTCATGGACGGCAACGATCCTGGTACCTCTCATGTCAAGATTAATAAGAAAGCAATGTTAACCAGGTCGATGAAATATTTCAAATTGTACGTAAAACCAGCACATTGTACCCCATGATTGCATTAAAGTACACAGCTATGATTTAATAAAAAAAATAAAGATTAATAAGAAAACAGAAACTCAAGGACAGGAGGAAAGAAATGAGGACGATCTCAACTGAGAAGCATGAAAGTTGTCTAATGACAGGCGAGCATTGTTTGCTTTCCAAATTTGTCCTTTTGTCCAGTGGGATTTTATGGACCAAGTCCTCAGTTCACACACAATATTTGATAGAGAAAGATATTTCACCCCCCACCCACACACTGACACATCGAGTGAGGACTAGAGAAGGGACTTGAGGACAGAGCCCAGGCTGAAATTTTAAAATCGGTTTCCTTTTAATTGTGTAATATTATGTCCCCAATAACAGCACAGTCAAAATACAGGAAACAAGCGGGAAATAAATCCCTTTGGGGAGCCCGCAGAATTAAGTCATCAAATGAGACCACTCAGAGCTCTTGGTACAGAGTAAATTATTATGGACTATTATAAGGATTTCCATTCTCACATGGGTACAAGTCTGGTGTTCTAATAAGTTCAAGTTCCATGATCATCAGGGCTATGTCCCCCTACCACTTAAAAGGCCTTGTCTGTACTTAGCACAGTCTTGGTGACATATCAACTACTTAATACTTACTAAGTTAAACTGATTGAACTCAATTTAATAAATAACAGGAAAACTACAACTTGGGCTGAGAAAACAATCCCCCTTGATGTCCTCTGATACCTTCCTACTTTTCCCCACACCCCATCCTTGGTACCAACACAGCAATTTTACTTCTAGGATCCACTGACTGAGAAAATTGTATGCGTATAAGCAAAAATCTCTCGCAGGGACAACTGTGCCATCCCACAACCCCAGCTTCTCTCTGCCCATCGTCTGATGTGAAGGACATAGCCTGGGAACTGCTGGAATAATTTCAGGAGCATATTTTAAGAGTAGACCAATAGAAGAGAGTAAGTAGATTTCCAACTATCTTTGAACTTCATTGGGTGAAACATTTGGAAACTTGTAGAAGCAGCATCTGTGATTGGGGGATAAATTATTGCAGGAATAGAAAAAGTATAAGAGCATTAGAAGAAATCAAGCTGGGCTTTACCAATGGCTGACAATTGTCTGATTGTCCAAGGACCCCCAGGAGAACTGACTTGCTTCCTTCACGTTCTCCATCACAGTTTTCTGTGTCTCCCCATTCATCTTCATATATAAGATATTTATGCAAAGATGTCCTTAAAATATTTTTTCTCTCCTCTTCTTTTTTTCCTCTGACAACTTAAGTACTATACACTCATTGTACTAAATTCAAACCTTATATAAAATTCTTTATTTCCTCTGACAACTTAAATACCACACACTCATTATACAAAATTCACACCTTATATCAAGTATTTGGAAAAATAAAATCAAGCTTATCCCAAATCCCACCCTGATATAAGTTAATATCATTTTAGTCCTGTGTTTATTGACCATTTGATCTTCTGTGAATTATTTATGCATAACTCTCGACCATTTAGATTGTTTTTTCCTTATTAGCTTGTAAGCACTGTTTGTATAATACTAATATTAAATGTTTTGGCCAACTGCCATGCACATATTTTTAGTAATTTTGCTAGATAACTTTTATATTTGTATATACGATATATTTTGTGTATTTGGTATTTTTAACATATAAGAGATTTTGTTTTTATAGAGTATAAAGTGTCTGACCTTTTATTTGTAGCTTCTAGGTCTCCTTTTACAGGGAGACAGAATTTCTGGAATATTCTTGAGCCGGAGGCACTGGATTTGGGTATAGTTCTTGAAAAACTATCTTTCCTTGCTCTTAACTATCATGAAATATTAACTTCACACACACACCAGTACTTATACTTTGTTTGAAATAATCACAGAGATGATCTCCAAATTATATTTCTTTCCATCACTATTAGACACGGCTAAAGAAGACAGTAACAGAGGACAAAACACACCCAATAAAACAGAATCTTGCACATTCGATTGTTTTTAATTATGTGTGCTCATGTAGAAAACGTGTGAAAAAGTTATCCATTTCAAAAAGCCTTTTCCTTTCAAATAATAAGAATGTGCTAGTAGATGTGAATTTATAGGTCATTTACTTGGGTTTATACTTCATTTATTAATCCTTAGACTCCTATTTTGAGAAAAAGTTTGAGGCAGAGTATTTAGATGACATTTCAATTCCTCTATGTTTTATTCATCTCATGCAAAAGTACAGAATCTTATTTTTGCCTATTAGTTTGGCGATATAGCTCTATCAATGGGCAAGACAATATAGCAATCTGAATTAAGTGGATCTTTTAAGTATCTTTTAGCTATATTGTTCAAGGCAGTTACCATGTCTATACACAACATGTTAGGAACTATTATACTTTTTGTTAACCTGTTAAAACTATTTTCCCCCTTTATTTCTCTGTGTTATGATGAAGTCATATAACAAGAAAAGCATATTTGACTGATAAATAAGAGGTTACCTAACTGAAGAAAAATACATACCCCCTAGAGGTTCACCAAAATGATATGATCAGGGTCTAGGAATGAGGGACCTGGCCCAGTAGACTCCTTGTAAACAAGGCATCCAATGAGGAGCTTCTGAGGAGAACCCTAAACTTTGGCAACCATTCATATGAAGGGTCTAGTGATTTATGATCAACCGGAGAACTATCCCACAATAATGCATTCAGATTGATAGTCAGATATTATCATTTTTGGTAAAGTCAAAGAAACCACTTCTGTAAACATTCTGTATGTAATATATTCTCTTTCATTTATTTGAATGGTAAATACAAGTACCTAAAAATTCTAAAATAACAGCCGCTTTCTTTCATGTGCATTTCTGTCTAAGTGAATCTGCCCTACCCCAGGGCCTATGCGGTATCTAAGTGGTATCTTTGTTGAGGCTCACTCTATGGCCAAGATCATTTGTTTTGATACTGAGATTCTGAAAGCATTTATTTTTTTTCAATTTCAATTCCTTTGTATATACTTACAACTGTATTTTCTAGGAGGAAAGAGAAAGAATGTTCAAGTTTTTTCCTCATTCGTCCGTTTGACTAACTCCTTGATTTTTCATAAGTGAGCCTCCAAAGAGTTCATTGTCCTACTGAAAATCTCACACTTCTATGAGTCTTCACTGTAAACAGCCAGCAGGGGAGACTGTGGCGAGTAACCTAGCAACCATCCAAATTCCATCCACATTCCTGGCCTGTGCACTGCTGGTTCTACAGGAAAGACCGTTCACTTCGGCAATAGACAAGAGAGAGCTCTGAAGCCTTCCTGACAGTGCTAGAGAATTAGCAGTGAGAGGCACACCAGGGACCAACACGGCTGCGCTTTCTGCAAACTCCCTGAGTTCTTTATTTCAGCGAGAAGAGAGAGATTTTGGTTCACATTGCTGGAAGAAAAGCGTTGTCATTTGCCAAAGGAGAGCAGGTTTAAGGGGCAGGAGGAACGAAAGATTCAGTTTCTGAGTGTTAATTTCCAAACACCTTAAGATACATGATCTCTGAAAGGATGATAGTTAGCAGATGATTTTCAGGCAAGAAGATGAAGGTGGGGAAGACAGAGCTGTGCCCCAACGTACCCCCGCATTTCGAGATTTAAAGATGAGGATGACCCAGCAAAGGAGACTGAAAAAGAAAGGTCAGTGATATGGGGGGGACGTGCTAAACTCAAGTGAATTAAGCGTCAAAAGAGGAGCGTGATGAACTCTGCCAAATACTGCTAATAGGGAGGCCAGATGACCACAGTGTTGACAACTCTGGCAACAGGAGATTCCCTGGGGCCATGAGCAAGAGTTACTTCAGAGCAGTGCTGGGGTGGGGGGGAACAGAAGCCTGGTTGGGGAGCCCTCCAGGGTGACCTGAAAGACAAGGAGATCCTTTTTATTGATTCCTGTGAATAGTGGAGAAGATATTTAACTTATGCAGGATTCTCAATCTTATACCATCTTCCACTACTTGGTGGGTTTTGGACAAACATTTGAAATTCAAATGTTGAGCTACACGGTCTATATTTTTCATATGAACATTCTCCCCCCACCCACTTTCATCTCTTTTTTGATACCTTTTCTTTTTGGTCGTTTAGTCAAGCAAAAGAAGGAAACTACCATGCTACCATTAGTAAGTCTACTAGGAATTACGAGCTAATATCATTATTAGACAAAAAAATTAAGACTTTTGAAATGAGAAACAGGAACACAATTTCCATTCAGGCCATTTGCTTTAATATTATAAAATTAAATAGCCCTTTTTGCACTTAACACTGCTATTTTGTTTCAGGTATTTTTTAGACAGACATGGGGGGATATAATTTTTTGCTTTAATCGAATGAATACAAGCTTACTTTATAGGACAGGTTTAATTCCATCTACTGAATAATTTCATATTCAGGAAGTGCTTTGAGCTAGTCAGGAAATCTGTTAAAAATGAATAAACAAAGAACCGTATGTGTCTTTAATTGGCTGTAAGATTGAGTAAAAATTTGCTTTGCGATTGAAGAGGGATTGTACAGATAACCTTGAACTCAGATATGTCACAATGCTCTCTTGTCTCTATTTCACTAACGGAATACACGGACACCCTTTGGAAGACCTTTAATTCTTAAAAGCCATGCCAAAATACAAAGCCAGGATGGGATCATTTTAAAGGTGGGTCCCCAGTGCATCCTTCGAGAAGGAGCAATGGGTTAGGCAGCAATTCTCCTCCCTCCAGCCTCACAGCCACTGCCATCTGACATCAAACAATGACTCACAGGGCTGAGATCCCACCAGCCTCTCATGAGAGGGGCCCCTGGGCAGCAGAGTCAAGAGCCAGGAGGATGGGCCAGAACTCACTGCCAGATCAGCCTCAGAGCATAGGAACCACCCAGGCCAAAACATGTGGCCACCTGAGCTTAGCATTTGGTGTCCCTTCAAACCAATGTTCTTTCATAGGTATTAAGGGAAAGAATATTCTCTCTTCCTAATTGCCCATAGCAATTGAGCTCTGACCACAGAATTAAAGTCCCTGCAAAATAGAAGCTCTGTAATTACATCCTCATTCTCCCCGAGAAGGTTGTTTACTAACAATAGCCATCTATTATTACTTAAACAGGCCTCCTCTGGGACTAAAGCATGCTCTTCTTATTTCTTCTTTTATTAATAGACTTCTTAAAAGTGTAGATATAAACAGTAGAATTAACTTTTAGAGCAGTGTTAGGTTTATAGAAATATCAAGCAGAAAGTGCAGGCGCATATACCTCTCTGCCTATTCCATGGAGATTCTCTTACCAGCATCTTGCCTTAGTGTGAAATATTTGTTAGAATTGATGAGTCTCCATTAATATTATATTATTCTCTCTTTTTTTAAAAAGATAGAGTTTCATTCTGTTACTCTAGGTAAAGTGCTGCGGTGTCATAGCTCATAGCAACCTCAAACTCTTGGACTCAAGCGATCCTCCTGCCTCCACCTTCTGAGTAGCTGGGACTATAGGTGCCCACCACCATGCCTGGCTCATTTTTCTATTTTTAATGGAGACAGGATCTCCCTCTTGCTCAGGCTGGTCTTGAACTCCTGACCTCAATCCACCTGCCTCAGCCTCCCAGAGCACTAGGATTATAGGCGTGAGCCACCATACCCAGCTGTTGTCTTATTATTCTTAACGAAGGTCCATAGTTTACTCTGGGTTCAACTCTGTGTGTTGTGCAGCTCTACAAGTTTTGAAAAATGTCTACCATCATGTATTCACCATTATAATATCATACAGAATAATTTTACTGTCCTAAAAACTGACTATGCCCCCACTTATCCATTTGCTATTTTCCTTTCAAAGTAGTATATCAAAACATTTCTTACACAAGTTATCCTTGTCATCACATCTTGGTGGTGGTTCATAACCAGGGAAGTATTTTAACATCTCTTACAGAGCTGGCTGGTCAGCCAGTAATCAGGCTCTTACCTGATGGCAAGATGGATAGTAAAATTACCAGTTTTCATTTCTATGTTACTGAGACAGCATTTCAAAAACTATGGCTTGAAAGTGAGAAGGTCATGTGGTTTGAAAAGGTCCCCCAAAGTTGTGTGTGGGAAACTTAATTCCCAAGAGTGAGAATGAAGGGCTCTGCCTCCACTTATGAATGAATTAATGTTCTTATCACAGGAGTGGGTTTGCAGTTGCAAGGGGATGTTGTTAGAAAAGCAAGTTCATTCCGCCCTTGCTCTTGCTCTCAAGCTGCCTTGTCCTTCGTCTTATGCCATGGGAGATGTAACACCAAGGCCCTCCCAGATGCTGACACCTTGCTCTTGGACTTCCCAACCTGCACAGTTGTGAGCCAAATAAACTCCTATTGTGTACAAATTACCCATCCTCTGGTCTTCTATTATAGCAACATACAACAGACTAAGTAATGTCCAAAGTTTATACCTATGGTCGACCGGAAGCAAGAATGATGAATACAACATAACAATCGACACTTCCCAGCATGCTAAATTCACAGAAGTACTCAGTAGAAAAGGAGGCGATGCCATCATTAAATTAAAAAAACAAATTCTGGTTTGGTTTGACTAGTTCTCTTGAAAAAAGTTCAAGTGTTCTTTTTCTATAGGGAGACTTAAGTTCTAATCATTTGCTACAATTGTATCTAAGATACAAGTTAGTTTTTTATAAGATGTGTGGGTCTCCTCAGAGGGGGCACCAAAAAGAATACCAAAGAGAAAAGGATGTGTGGGTCTAAATATAATGGGAAGACAAACCAGTAGTCCTTAAAGACTTCCCCAAATTACTTAAATTTACAGTACGCTGTATCTTAAATTTTGAGCATCATGATTATAGGAAAATGTGGGGGGGGGGGAAGAAGCTGAAGCATTTGAGTTAGGAAAGAGCAATATAGCTCACCTTTTCGGATTGATACAAAAATAACAGTGTAAAAGAGAGAGATGTATACAGTGCAATTGAAAAAAAGATGATGTTTGGAAACAGAGCTAAATGCAAATCCAACCCCAGCAACTTAGTAGTGACCTTTCCAACTTATGCAGTCTTAGAACTTCCAAATTTCTTCACCTATAAAATGAATAAAATAAGTATTTTGATAATTAAGTTAGATCAATAACACAGGGGGCTTGACTCCCAGCGGGTTAGAACAAAAATTTGAACGACTTCTCCTTTTTTGATGGAAATAAAAAAATTATTTTTTACTCTGTAGCCCATTACATGTCTATTTTTTTTTTACTAAAGTCTTTTTCTTTCCATGGGAAAAACCTTCGTCAGTGAATTATCTGTTTCATAGCACAGTGTGCTTTCTGTTGGGCTGAGTCTTCAGTGTGGCTTGATGAAAAGTGTCTTCACATTTTAATTTGATTGAATTGCTCTATTGGGAAAATAGACAGTTTGCCCAGAAATAACAATTTGTCTCTTATTAGCAGAAATGAGTTGTACATGACAAACTCGAATTATTTGTTGAACTTCTTTTGGAGAATGACCTTTGAAGGAAAGGAGAGTGGTAGCTCAAGAAGTGTAACTTTCAAAGCCAAGAAAGGGAGGATTTCAAATACAGATGATTATATTTTTGAAGAAAGAAAAAGCAAGAAAATAGCCAAGTTTCATTCAAGTCAGCTTGACCTAGTGTAGGAAAGGAGGCTGGAGTTCAACCTCAACCTTCCCAGAAGGGAAATGGCAAAAAAGGTCTGCCCAGGGCACGAGGAAACATGGGCAGGACCTTCTTGGAGCCAATTTTTTTATTATTAGTTTTTCGGCTCTTTCCTCCTTGTGGGAATCGTCTCTGAACTTTAATTTCCCACATCCACAATGAAGTTTAGAAAAAGATTAGGGGATCAAAGAGAAGCTTCAGATAAAACAAAACTTCTTTTCTCATGAAGCAGGGAATGTTTTACATAAAACAAGCAAACAAAGATAGTTAAAAGGAAAACATTTATTGCATACTAGCCAGAGAACTCAAGAACAGCAAAAATCATTTTTAACAGTTTCTTTGACTTTAATCAAAGCATATTTTAACAATATTTCAAGTTCTTACTATTTTTAGTGTATTTGTCACAGTCTTACGTGTTAATTCGTTATTCATAAGAAACACAAATCAAACTTTTTTAGCATGAGGGAAAAAATTATTAGCAAATTCACATATCAGTAGAGTCTGCCCATAGGGATAGCTTTTGGGTCTTTTTTGCAGTTTTTTTTTTTTTTTTTTTTTTTTGCAGTTTTTGGCCTGGGGCTGAGTTTGAACCTGCCACCTCCAGTATATGGGGCCGGTGCCCTATTCCTTTGAGCCACAGGCGCCACCCAGGGATAGCTTTATTTAGAATTTTTCTCACGATCCATCTTGATTTTCTGAGTTTAATAGATCTTAACCAAAAGTATTAATAACATAAATACAAGAGTTGACAATACAATACAACTAAATGAGAAACATCACAAGCTCATTAAAGGACCAAATGCAACTTTGCCTTAAATTCAGTTGTGGATTCTGATCACCGTGGTCACTGAGAGGCAGAGAAAAACTGGCTCAATCACATAAAATCATGGAACTCAGTAAGAGAAAAAAGGAGAACAGACAAGAGCCAGGTGCTTATTCAAAGCCAAAGCACATACCCTTGGTTTCCTAACTGCTGTCAGAAATTCAACCATTGGTCTGAAGTTGACACTTTAAAACGGACACGTCATCATTCATCGAATGAATAAATCATTGGTGAGCATCTGTAATGTACCAGGCCTATTAAAGGCACTCAGGATAGAGCAGATAACAAAAGAGATTTGGTGTTCATCCTCCAGGGACTTAACATTACAGTGGAGAAAGGAAAAACAACACATACATGGAAAATACACTGCAGGAAATGTGACGTTCTAAGAAGACAGGTAAAAATGGGAAGAAGATGAAGTGATGGAAAGCATCTTAGAGAAGATCTTTGCAAGAAGCCTGAGTGAAGTGAAGAAGTGAACTACGTTCTGATCTGCAGGAAGAATAGTCTGGGCAGAGAGAATTGCAAAGCCAAGCTGCTGAGGTAGGAACATGCACCTGGCATTCCGTGACCACCAAAGGAAGCAAAGAGAAGGATGATACAGGTGGAAGATCTCAAGTCCAAAAATTTGTAATCCAAAATGCTCCAAAATCTACAACTTTTCGAATGTCAACACTCCAAGGAGAGGCTCATCGAAATATCTTGCTTGGATTTGGGGTTTGGGGATTTGGAATGTTCTACCAGTAACTATAGCACAAATATTTCCAACTCTGAAAAGAAGTCCAAAATCTGGAACCCTTGAGGTCTCAGCATTTGGGATAAGAGACACTTGACCTACAGCAGGTATTGGGACCCATGATAGAGTGTTGATTTTACTCCGGTTGAAAGCGGAAGCCTCCCAGGAGTGTGAAGAGGCAGTGACTTCATGTTGGCCGTAAAGGCTGTTTTTGCTGCTGTGTGCAGAACGGACCACCAAGAAGCAAGAGGGGAAGCTGGAAAGTGAGGTGGGAGGTTTTTGCAACAGACTAGAAAATAGGTGTTTGGCGCCTGGGACTGAGTGATAGCAGGGGAGTAGGTAAGAAAGGTCATACTAGGGATATATTTTGAAGGTAGAGTCAACAGGAATGGATGCAGGGTATGGGAAGAGAAAAGCAATGATGATCACAGTTTTTGACCAAAACAATTACAAAAACAGAATGGCCACTTACTGAAATGGGAATTAGGAAGAAGGAACAAGTTTGGAGGTTAGGAAACTCAGAATTAAGTTTGATAATTGTTATACTCAATTATCTTATTGGACACCCAAATGGGGTATCAAACAGTCACTTAGATACACAAATTAGATGTTCAAAGGAGCAGTCAGAATTAGATATTTACCTTTTGGAGACATCAGCATATGAGTGGTATTCGAAGCCATTAGCCCACCTGTGATCGCCCAGGAAGTGAGTATCCAGGACAATAGTCAGCAATTGGATAACTAATCTTACTGACAGAAGACGAAACCTCTTTTGGAATTTTTATGTTGTTTTGATTGTTTTCCTTTTTCTGTGTCTCTAATGCAAAGACCTTTAAAATAACATTCTTAGAGAAATGGCTACAACCTTAGAAATACAGTCATTGTCAGGAAGATGCATGTCTTTATAAACTACAACAAAGCTTTAGAGTAAAAACAGTGCTACAATAACCAAAGTCCATCTCATGCTCAACGTATACAGTGTTGTGGAAGCTGCTCTGGACCAGCTGAAAACCAGCCCTTTCCATTCTCAGAGCCTCGTCGTCCTCATTTGTAAGAGCTTGTGACTAGATCTAGATGCTCTGTAAGTTTCCTTCTTGTTTCAAAAGCTGACTCTTTGCTATTTTACCCTTTATTTCTGTATTTTATGATGATAGATGGAATATTGTACTGCATATTACCCTTTCCTTCCCCTTTATTTATTTTACTATCTTATGAGAGAGAGTAAGAGGGAAAGGAATGACAGTGTGCGTGTGATCATGTGTCACTTAATAATGGGTTGACATTCTGAGAAATGCATTATGAGGTGGTGACTGTCATCATATGAACACAACAAAGTGCATTTACACAGACCTAGATGGTCTAGCCTGCCACACACCTGGGCTGTATGGGATAGCCCCTTTCTCCCTGGCTGTGAACCTGTACCTCATGTTACCATCCTGAATACCATAGGTAAGTATAATACAATGGTATTTGTCTGTCTAAACATAGAAAGGGTACAGCAAAAATATGGCATTACAATCTTACGTCACCACCATTGTGTATGTGGTTCATTGTTGACTCAAATGATGTTATGGTGCGGGGAGAGAGAGAGAGAGATTTTCTAAGTCTTTGGTGTAAGCAAATGTTTTTCAGAATTTACAAGCCCTTTCTTAGTCTTACACTGAAACTGAAAACAGTATTCTCCTTCCTCTTTCATTATCTGATTTTCTGGACATCAGTGCTATCAAGGATTATCCTATTGATTAATAGACCTGTGCTCATTGAACTGGAGCTCTGAGTTCAGAATTCTAGAAATCAACCTTCAGTAACTATGCACTGTTTCTCTCTGAAATTTAATAACCGCTTTTCTTCTATAGGTTCCATATACTCTCTGTGTGAAATGCACAGTACTGTACCATCTTTCACTTCGTCAAACGCTGTAAACACGGCAACCGTGCAAGCTTCGTACCAAGCCATCAGCACAAGTCATAGCCTCATACTGTAAACCTCTTCCCTACCTGAATCTTCCTGAAGCATTCAGACTAAGGTTTCCTGAGGTCACAGGGAGATACAGAGGAATGAGCTAAGTCAATTAAACCGCAAAGTTAAAAAGTCTTAAAGACTTAGAATCACAATGCATTCTTTTTAAACATCTATATTTTACGAAGCATATGTCAGAGAAAATGAGTAAAAGATAGTTTGTTTAAAAGCATTTCCTAATTTAGCTCAAATATTTATATAAAATTCAGTTTTCTCCCCTAGTCTCTAATATATTACCTTATCTCCATGACCCCACAGACATCCACATCTTCATAGTTATCTAATACATTTAACTAAAAGAGAAACTCTAAAGGAATTATTACCTGATAGGTAAAAGTACAATAGAAAGGAAATGGGAAAAAAAAAAGATATTTCTTCCTCACAGTGAAATAATAGGCAGTCATTAATATCACGCTTTGAATACTATTTAGTGAGCTGGGGAAACGCCTCCGATACAATGTTAGATGAAAAAGAAATGCAGAAAAACAATATGTTTCAACATTTTTACAAAGAAACACAAATTTCAAATTAGTAATGGTTTTAAGAGGATAAAAGTAAAGGTAGACTCTCTAAATGGGGAGATTGCAAATTATTTTTACTTTCATTATTTATCATAATACAAATGTCTTCATATAATAACTGAGAAAATGCCAGGAAGGCTATGTTAATCAGTTTGATGAAAATAGTTCAGATTGGATATGAAACCAGCACATTGTACCCCTTGATTGCACTATTGTACACAGCTATGATTTAATAATAAAGACAATTAAAAAAAGAAATATGTATTATTTTATATTGAGAAAAAATTATCTTAGATGAATTAGAAATGTAAAACCACTCAAATGCTAGAACTATGTTGCAAATAATACTATGGCAGTAACAGACTCTCATTTGCTTTTTCGATATTGCTGTAATTTTATAGTCACTTTTCTTCCTAATATCCAAAAGCTCTTCCTTTATAGGTAAGCATATCTTATGATTATTTCCACAGAACTCTGACCTACATAGGGGCAGATGCCCTGTTCCATAGGTCTAAATAAACAAAGCTGAACACAAAACAGAATTTAAGTGGTGTGAACCCCAGAACCCAATCTATATCTAATACCTACATCCATTCGTGGACTAATATGGAACAAATAATTAACTAATATGCAGATTAGTTACCTGGTTTGAATTAACCCAGAATTATCCTGCTCATCATAAAATGCCAGAGACTAAGGAAGGGATGTGTATATAACAATTCCCCATAACATGTATTTCACCTTCATTCATAAACTATAATACATAGCAGGTGCTCGTGTGATACATTCATAAATACTGTTGTATGTTTATTAATTGAGACAGAGATTATCCTTAAAAGCTATTACCTCCGATTTTTCCTTCGTTCTGAAAGGAAGACTAAGAAGAATTTCTGTGCCTGGTTATGCTCAGGGAATCAAATCCAAAAATTGAGATGTAACGTAATCAAAACAGCAAGAGGTGGTGGGGTAAGGGATTACACAGAGTCCGTTTTAAATATTGAAAATTGAAGCAAATTTTTAGAAGCCAGCATTTGTAAGCCTCTCGTTTTCCTTGTCTTACTTGCTTTTGCAAGATTTCAACACCAAATACATGAGAATTTAATCATTTTATGGGTTTCTTTAATTATAGTTTGAAAGTGTCTGTTTTGTGCTGGTGGTCTCCTTTTTACATTTTAGGTGCCCAGAGGGCAAGAGCTATGTCAGTGTAAGTCTGTGTACCTGATATAAAGTCACTTGTGATGGAAACTTGATTGCAATTACCTAGATGGCATTGTCAGGATGATGACAATGATGACAACTTTGCTGTTGCTTTCCAGAAAAGACAAAAGAAAACTCACCTCTAAATCTGGAAACACAGTGTTGCTACATTAACATGTTATTTCTTTTTCTTTTTCTTTTTTTGAGACAGATCCTGGCAACAGCCCATAGTCCTAGCTATGTCGCCCTCTGTAGAGTGCGGTGGCATCACAGCTCACAGCAACCTTGAACTGTTGGGCTTAAGCGATTTTCTTGCCTCAGCCTCCCTAGTAGCTGGGGCTACAGGCACCTGCCACAATTCCAGGCTATTTTTGTTGCAGTTGTCTGTTGTTTAGCCGGCCCGAGGTGGGTTCAAATCCACCAGCCTCAGTGTATGTGGCTGACGCCGTAATCACTGTACTACAGGCACTAAGTCAAATTAACGTGTTATTCACTCGAATTAGCTGCAGCCACTTTTCAGAAAGGCACCATAGAAATGTAGAAGTACAGACAAAAGGAAAGGGTGGTAACATTTTCCCTACAAGTGGCTTGTGGGCAACACATTAACTCTTGAACGTGAAAATAAATAAATAATAAATAACAGTGACTTCATCCCCCATCCATCATAGAACTTCCTTGACAACACAGCCAAATAAATCAGAATAATAGGATTTTGACAAAACAAGACATTTATCTATTCCCAGAGAAACATATTGGTCAATTTATAAATCGCCAGTTGAGATTCTCCATCCATCACCGAGATTTCCATCTAATGACAGGGAAATAATTACCATACCTCTGCTGTGTCATGCAAACTTCTGATGTGCCAGGAAAGGAAATGAAGTGCTGCGTAAACTCAGCCCTTGGTGTGTGGACAACACCTGTGGATGGGTAGATTTAATTTTTCGCTACCAGCAGCTAATTTCTCTCCTGAGTTAGCACGGAACCTCCGTGTGGGGCAACTCTGCAGCTTCAGGAATTGTCTTCTCTGGGAGACAGAGGACGTTCCCTCTTGGACCTTTCCTCAATTTATCATAACCTTTTCTCACTAACACAGCCAGAAAAATAAACATGTGCTTCCTACTATTTTAAAGAAAACAATGGATTGGGAGCTTCAGATTTAGTTTCAAGTTACTGGGTCTCTTCAGCTTAAACATAGAATTTTGTCTGCCCTGAAACCTGTAGGCACCTATTAGCCTTGAATTTGAGTATGTAAATAAATGAATAGGGACTCTGCTCCCAAATTTTACTTTTTTTACATATATATGTAAAATTTTACATTCAAATATATTCTTTTCTATTTATACATACATACAGTATATACAACATGTGTGTGTGTGTATACATGAGTGAGCGAGAAGGAAGCTGTCTGGAACCGAAAGAAATGAAAATCAACTCAGATTGAAACCGAGGCTTCCTGCAGTTCATCAGCCCAGAGGACAGACTCAGACAGCCAGCTGTGTAATTACCAGGAAACACTGCTTCTCCCAAGGTCATGCCGCAGCTGGCCAATGTCCTAGCAACTTCTTCCTGAGTGACCTCTGCTTTGTCACCAATGACGCTCGCAGACGCACTCTGACATTACTCATTTATACTTGGGGATCCAACAGTGCGAAATGGCCCTGCCTGCTGATAGCCCATAGTCCTAGCTGATCTTCCTTTATCCTAATCCCAACTCAGGAACAGCAAAGAATCCAGAACTGACCCCCGACCCCCCAGCTTCTATCAGACCCACCTCTGGACCCTTCCATGGGACCCATCCTTTTGTTCCACCCTATTCAGGACTGTCTTAAAATCATGTAGGGAAAAAAGTTACTTAGCTATTGGGCAGGTTGAGGCAAGGGAATCACTGGAGCCCAAGAGGTTGAGGTTGTTGTGAGCTATGTCACCATGGCACTCTACCCAGGGCAACAGAGTGAGACGCTATCTCAAAAAAAAAAATTATCATCCCAAAGACAAGAGTTAATCCATTAGATTAACAAAACCTACAACAAAATTTAAAGGTTAGCCATGTCTTAACCCAAAACTTGCTCAACAAGAGTTTCAGTGTCGCTTAGACAAGTAGTAATTCCATCATCTGAGAAAGCAGGATAGATATTTATCGGTAACTTCCTTCCAGGGCCGTTGACAAACAGTTGCAGGAAATATACAAATTAACTAATAAATATATTGAAGGCTTTTTTTCCTGAGACATATAAAGAACCCTCACAGAAAGTGACATCTTCATTTTATGACATTTAAGCTTTTTTTTTTTCTTCCCTCTTCTGTCTTGGTTGGTATTAACTGAGCACATTTCTACTTGTGAATCATCAGATAATGAATTTATACATAGGAACAGAAAACTCACTTCACTCGGGGAGTACGCAGGTGCTGTATGCTCCAAAGTACGGGTGACAGAGGCATATGTTCAACACTTTGTTTCCTGGCAAGACTCACTGAAGATGCTCTGGGATCATGAGGCTTGCGAAGGCTTCATGTTCAATATAACTGTTATCATATTCATGCAGCAAATCAGCCCATCACTCTTTCATTATAAAACGTCCGTGTTGGGACAACAATTTACTCACTCGAATTCTAGGTAACATTCAAGGTAACATATTCACTTGGAGGCTCTTCTTTCCACAGAAATCCATTAAAAATAAGCCTACAATCTTGGAAGAATAACTAAAAGAGTAATGTCAGTCTTTTAGAAGAAGAAAATTACTTGGGCAGAATTCTGACGAAACAGGTGGTGATTTTTCTTTTTTTCTTTGGTTCCTTAATTCTCCTTAGTTTTTTTCAGTTTGTTTTTTAATTTCATCAAAATTACATATTCACATAGTAATTCTGGGCACATTAGGAAAATCCACGGGGCCCTCACACCCTAGCCTAATACCTAGGAGCTTGTCCCCTTTCCAGAAGGAGCTGCTTCAATTCTTCTCGCTGTCCCGTTGTTCATCATCTCCTCTGTCACTCTAAATAGCTTCTACTATTATTTTTGATATTCCTGTTTTAAGAATCATCTATGGGCTTCCCTCTTCAGGAGCTGATTTAATCTCTTTCCTTTTCCCCTCAACCCTAGTGTCCTCCCCGAATCATCTCGTAGTAGTTAGTTGGGTTAGATTACTACTCACTACGTATTATGGTTATGTAAACGCCGGATCACACATTAACCTATAATAACTTTCCTTTTTGTTGAGCAATATTTTGGTTTGACTTGGAGTTAATAATTATCACACATTTGTTTGCTTAGTTTTGCACATACTTATTGCAAACGTATCTGCCAACTTGGCCCCGGGGCCCAGGCTTCCTCTCGAAAGTGCCAAGCACATGAACTGAATCAGTTTTAATTCTTCGGCTCCATCTCCCGCGGACCCTTTCCAGTCTGGCCGCCTTTCTGCCTAATCCGCAGCCGGCTCTCACCACCACCTTGGGGGTGGGTTTCCTGCTCCGGGGTCTTGTCTTCTCCAGAGCTGAGCTCGTTAAACAGCACGTGTGGGAAGCTAATCTTGCAAAACCTTGATCAGAAAAACGTTTTCATTTTCAGTTGTCACTACTCTGCCCTCAGGGTATTCCAGGTCTACCCCCCCGCCCCCGACTTATTCTTTGCCCTGTTTTCGCGATATCTGAAGGCTTTCTGATTCCTGGTCCTCATAAGAACCTCCAGCTGCGCCCTCCCCTCTGAAAGCTTTTGGTATTTCTCTTTGCCCCTATGAGGGGTTGGGTGTCCGTGTTCCCCAAACCCACTTGACCTGGTTCGGTCAACCCAGGCACAGTGGGAATTGGAAGTAATCACGAATGGAAACTGGAAAAAAAAATCGGAGCGGTACAGGCAGTGAAAATATACAGCCAAGTAACTTACACAAGTTTCAGCGCAAAAGAGAAATTCTACTTAGAGGAAAGAGAAAGTTTAGAGCATTTCCAGAGAAGGTTGGAAGTAGGCCCCTCTCAGGAGAGAGAGGAGGGGAGAAAGGCGAAGCGGGGGTATAAATACTCCATTCAAACTGTTGCCAGTCCCTCATTGGCCTCTCTGAGCCTCCAGGCGGTGTTGTCCTTTTCTATTGGTCACTGACTGTCTCTTTCTATTGGTCATTGGTTACCTGGGTTACTTCACGCCCACATTCTCACCCACCCTGCCGACCTCCAGGTTTCCCTCCCAGGGCCCTGGAAGCCCCAGGCTTAGAGTTCTTTCTCAGCCCCCGTGGCTGAAAGGTACACTAAAGGGTTTGGTGCCGTTTTAGTTTAATAGATTAGGGTGTGCACTCAATCGGCCCCTGTATAGGAGAAAATAAACTTTTTCTTTCTCTATTCACACAACTTTCAATACTTCTGACACCAGATGGTGGGGGGAAAAGGGAGTTCTCATACTAAGCACGTCTCCACTCCCTGATAGACGCCAACTGGGTACCCTACAGTTAAACTCTGGGCTAACCAGAATTCATGCAGATCCCACGGGTTAAGGGAAAGTCCTGCAGGACTATCTCCAACTTGAGCTGCCATTTTACATGGTAGGTCTCCAGGTTACACACTTCTATCCATCTTGGCTACACACTGGAGGTTCCCAGGCCCCTCAGATAAGTGCTTTACTATTACCCTCTATGGGTATGCTATTCTCACCACACCCTCCCACGCTAAGGAATATGGAAGCCCTCTGAACCTCGTCCTTTGGGACGAGGAGGCTTAATTAGGTGGATATGATTAATTAAATCACTAGCTATTGGTGATTAAGTCAATCTCCAGCTCCTCTCTGCTCCTGGAAGGTTGGAGGGTGGGGTAGAAGTTCCAACCCTCTAATCACAGGCTGGTTCCTCTGGCAACCAGGCCCCAGACGACGTTCATGTCATCAGCACATAAAATGACACTTGCCCCTTCAGAGATTTCAAGGGCCTGAGGAGCTGTGTGCCAGAAAACCAAATATTTAGTGGAAGATGAAAATACAGATGAATATTTCTGATGATACAGAAGATGAATATTTCTTTTTATATCAAATATTTACAGCCCTCTTTTTTTTTTTTTTCCAGCCCTTTTAATGTACAAATTCATGTTCCACAATTCCGGGTAATTTGTTGCATTTTTTTTTCTCTGATAATTTCTTCTTCCTTTTCAGTTTATCTTTTCTTTTTTGAAAAGTTTCAGAATATTACATGGGCACAAATATTAGGGTTACAAGAATTGCTCCTTTTTTTATTATTCAGATTGTTAGAATCTCTAGACTAATTTTAATTTCTGTGTTTTCTTTTTGTCTCTGAATCCTGTATTGAATATTTTGTGTTGTGTTTGACTTTATGCAATCTTATTTCCTGTAGTGGTTTTTGGGTGTTCTAATTGTACAGTTTATATCTGCTCTTACTATATGTACATGTTAGATATCTGCTCTTATCTTTGTTAAAATATACTGAAATTTAAAAAAAAATAAGAAAGCTGTTTTTCTCTTTTTCTAATCTTGATTTTTCTCAAGTTGATTTTCTTCTTGTTTCTTGTATTCCCTTTCTTATTAGAAGCTTTTCTCTGATAACTAGTGGTCTGGAAGAGTTCACATTAAAAACAAAAGAGGTTAACCAGTTTGATGAAAATATTTCAGATTGTATATGAAACCAGAATACTGTACACCATGATTACATTAATGTGCACAGCTATGATTTAATTAAAAAAAAAAAAAAAAGAGGTGAATGGACGGGATCTTTGGAAGCAATTGTGACCTTCTCTGCTCAGGGGATCTTCTGGAATTTTTTGCTTGGAAACCTTGATAGCTGTACTTTTTTCCCTCCATGGGCCTAGTTACAGTGCTCAGAGAAGACTCTTCCAATCTCTTGCCTTCAGGGCAAAAGCCTGATGTTATTTTGGGAGACAAAGTGGGGACAACTCAGCACACGAACTTTCAATTAATCCTTTGTTTTCAAATTGTGTCTCCACCCTCAGCACTTCCTAAAGTCCTTCCATAGAAGACCAACTGTTTTACCCATAGTCTAGGCACAAAACTGATGGTAATTTAGACGAGCCTAGCTTAAAAATGGTTTAATAAAGGAGCTCTTTACAAACTATGGGCAGCAAGCAGAGGAATCACCAGGGATTGTACTGAACTTCTTGGTGCTACTACCTGTAGGCCCAAAGGATGAGGGAAGGGGAAAGGGAGGGAAGGAAAAAGTCCCACAGAGAGGCCGACTTGTGAAGAGCTGTGATTGTTAGTCATTCCAAGGTGACCTTAACATTCTTAATTTCTTCTGATCCCCTATCAAGGCTCTCTGTTGGTCACACCCAATGGGAATGAAAAGACTACATGGTCCATTAACTTAATCCATACAGGGCAGCCTCCTGGGGCAAAGAAAAGGTAGAAAAGATGGAGAATGTAGCTACAGAGGCAAATAGGAGGTGTCTGTCTAGGCTTAGGTGAGCAAACCAGCCGGAATATTATGTGGAGGAGGGCTCTCACTGCTTCTTTATCTAACTTTTCACAATCCCCCATTTTTGGTCTTGCTTAACCTCATTTCCAGATGTGCCTGGTACTGCTTAGGCCAATTCCAGATTCTTTCAGGGGTTTGCCTTAGAATCACCTTTCTCAGACTTGTGGGATAAAATGCCACTTATCGGGTGACACCAGTGGTTCAGAGGAGTAAGGCACTGGCCCCATATGCCGGAGGTGGTGGGTTCAAACCCAGCCCCAGCCAAAAACTGAAAAATAAATAAATAAATAAATAAAATGCCACTTATACTGCTTTTTAGATTCTGAAATTTGGTGACTCTGTTCTCTTCCATCTCTTCTCCCTTAACCTCAGTTTTTAAAGCCTGCAACTATCATTTACTGGGACTTGGGAAAGAAGTGGAGGTTCCTAACTGTGTTTGATCTTCCACATTTTAGAAGATGTTCTTTTTTTATTATTTAAGGAAGTTGGAACTAAGTGACAAATATTTGGTTGTAATTGTCACTAGTTCTCCCTGACAGCACTGGGATGACCAGGATAGGTGCCACATTAACCAAGGCCAACAGAGTGAGGTGAATGTGTCCTACCCCCAAGGGGTAAATTGTAAGTGGAGAGGTTCCCATGCACCAGCAACCCCACAATGAAGTAAATAATGGACTGGGGATTGTGCACCAGGAAAAAGTGAATACATATTTTGAGGTGACCTATGCTAAGGGCAAGAAAGAAAAACTTCCAAATGTGACATTTTTCAACCAGTTTTTGATTGAAAAGTCAATAAACACTAAGCTAAAATGGAATCTAGTTTCCCAGGCTCAATAACCGGTAAGTCTAAAATACAGCTAAGGAAGGTTTTACTGAGAAAGAGAGAAAGATATTTCACCCTCTTTTATACCTCTCAGTATTTTGAAAAAGGTAAGTTTCAGCAGACTTTCATCCAGATATTTGATAGCAACACTATCTAAAGAACAGTGATATCTCAAAGACAATAGAGACAGTTCAATGAATAGTTGCTTTAGAACTCATCAAGGGGAGTAATTTTCATCCTGTATTTACTAAAATTTCCTCTTTTTTAACCAGAAAAATTAGAGCAGTATCAAGTTGAATTCAGGCTCCTGTCTTCAACAACTATTCATAGCTACCACCCACTCAATTTACACCAAACTTCATTGAACCTTTTAGAAACTGGTCTTGTTTGCAAGACTAGAGATGAGTTTATTGATGAGGTCAGGAGATTTCTCATTGACCTCAGCATAAACAAACTGCTACTTCACATTGAGGGTGTAGAACTGATTCTGTAGTCAAGTGGACAAATGTGGTTTCAAACAAGGTCCCAGAGAAGGTGGAGGTACCTGAGAAAGATTGATATTTAGCTGCTAGTCACCTAAGTGAAAGAAATAACTCAGTAACATTGCATTTATCTATGACCCACCTAGAGCAAATCAGAGGTGTTCCAAGTCCAGGCCGAAAATCAGAGGTGGTCCAAGTCTAGGCCAAGGACACCAATAGGATCACTTAAGACTTCATGTTCCATGATTATACTTTAACTGCAGCTTGAACCTCCTATCCTCTGACTTTTCTCTTTTTGCCCAGAATAGTGCTTTTGAAATCTTTCAAGTTCTTTACTTAGTATCATCTGAATATTATTAAGGCAATACATAGTCTATAATAACAGGACTAATAATTTTGTTTCCCAACCATTTATATTTCCAGTCATCCTACTCTGTCCTATAAAATTTTGGATATGTGATAATGTGGAAAATACATTCAGTTCTGCTTTAATGGGACATATGTTTCTAAAAATTACCAGTGCTATCCAAAATGGTGCAAGTAACACCACAGGGCTTACGGAAAAACGGAGTCAGGGGAACAACGCTCAGACAACTCATCAGTGACACATTAAAAAGGTTAAAATCCACATTAAAAACAGAAGCACGGCGTACACACGGTAAGTGGTTAGGAAATACATTTAAGTACTACGATAAAAATGGTGCCTTACATTTAAAAGACCTTGCAGTTTGCTTGAAGAAGTGGGTGCCAGCAGTGTGGGACATTGAGAACCATCCTGAAAGGAATGCTGGCCGGGGAGACAGCGTGACTCATGACACAGCTGTGAACTGATGGTGCTGGAAGAGGCTTCAGGTATGTTTTGTGTATTTCTAAGTTGATGTGTTTAGCTGGTGGCGATTTTCTGCTTTCACCTAGCGTTCCTTGTAGGTAAATATTTTCACAAAATGTCTCATGTTCAAATTGTCCACTAATATCACAGGACATCCATGAACCAAGCTTTAGGATAGAACTGAAAGTAACCAAGTACTCGGGCTTCAGTGCCATAAGCAATTTCCCTTTGCTTCCCACTCTGCTTGTAAGCCTAAAGAATGATCCGGTTGTCACTGGCCCCTTCTCTTGAGATTTGGTGGAATATGGGGGGAAAGTCACAATTCCATGTGTGCAAGGGTAGAGAAAAGACTAAATACTAATATCAAATCATAATTTTCTTATGGTCACTTTTCAAAAATGGAATGGTGCCACTAGCCTCTAATTCTGGTAAGGAGAGAGCTACGTCCTTCCCTGCCTTATCGCTAGTAAACTGCAGTGCACCTGGCGTATCGTAGGCGCCCAGTATTAGCTGATGGTTGTACGAGTGTGCGTCCCACTAGGATAACAGTCACGTGATGTTTCCTGAGCCATTATTCTGCTTCTGATTCTATAAATAGAAAAACAAATTTAAAAAGAAATAAATTGACAAAGAGACTTGGTCACGGTTTCTGAACATCACAGCACCCAACTATATGCATCATAAAACTTTTGCATCTCATCGTCTCTTTCACAAGATGAAGGAAAGAGAAGCATAAAATCGAAAGCCATATGGTAAGGTTTAAGAAGTAGTATTATGTAAATGACAGGCTCTATAATATCAGTTCCAGAGAGCCCTTTATTATTTTATTTCTCTGGCAGGATTCTCTACCACCAAAATTCGCCAAAATTAAATTCTTGCTTGTACTTGATTTGTTTCCCAAGTCTGCCTCAGACTCGTAAGAACCAAAGAGACATTTAGCTGCTTTGCAGGGATTTAAGAAATATGTGGACATTTATAACCTGGAAGAGAAAGCAAACTAGCTAAGCCAAGGAGACCTTCCAGAGAGAATGTTCTGTAATGTTCTTCAACCGAAGCACTACATTGTTTTTGCACATTCAGATGTTTCTTTCAAGAAGCACCTATTTAGTTTGCTAACTAAGCTGCTTAAGACCCTGTAGTTCATCATATTTACTCGGTCTCCTTTATTTGTTTTTAAAAATACTTCAGATGAGAAGATTAGCCAAGAGTCAGCACATTTTTTTTTTACATAAAGTTAGATTTTAAAATAGTCAATGGAAAATGTTCAAGTTAGAAGGCCTGTAAAAAATAACAAGATCACCAAATAAAATTGCACCTATTAAAGAAATTTGTGAATAAACATTTTGGAAAGATTAAAAATACATCAAAAAAATATCATTTCAAAGAAACTGTTAATAAAATCAATACATTGGGCATCAAAATATGTATATATTAGTCATCATTTACCAATTACAAGACTTACGAGGGCCACGAAAGTCTTTTATTTAGAAAAGATATGATTAAATACAACCATTTGCAGTAAACTGTAGATTCTTATTTATTTTTGAGACCGAGTCTCACTTTGTCACCCCCAGTAGAGTGTCGTAGCGTCACAGCTCACAGCAACCTCAAACTCTTGGGCTTAAGTGATTCTCTTGCCTCAGCCTCCCAAGTAGCAGGATGTAGATTCTAATTAGAATGAAAGAGATAGACATTGTGCCATTCTCCAAGGGTCAGTGATAAAAAGCTTAATGGAGAGAAGGTGGTACAAGCAGGAAGAGAACTCCTAAAAATATTGATCTCATTTCATTAAGGACTGGCACAGTGAAAAACAAAGCCGCAAATTGGAAGACATTCTAGTTATGTCCTGCCAGAAAAGACAGGCATCCTTCCTTTGTTACAATCCAGCTTTTAAACAAGAGACCATTAATTCATTCACCAGCAAAGTCATAAGGTCTAATATACACGTGTCTCATTGCCATAAGGATATATGTGTGACGTATGCTCTGCCTTCCATGAATTTATAATTCAGATAGTAATAAGATCAACAGTACAAGAACTGAATCTATAACAATAGTTCAAGGGACATCACACAGCAATGTGTTATTATTTACAAAGTGTTTGTGTAGTCACTTTGCATGATCACAATCTTTGCCCTTTTAGAGGGCAGGTATATAAAAAATCCAATTACTTTTATAGTTAACTCGATGCCAAGCCCTGCCATTATTGCTCTTACACCACAATAAATATTAACTTATTACAATATGAGATTCAGAGTAGAGCCAGACTCGATACCACAAGTAATTCAATAAAAAGAAAGGAATCCTTTGTCTCTGAGCCATAATCACCCGACAAGGGATACTTATTACTTTTGGCAAGATGAATTTTCAGAAGGCTTTCAAGGGGAAGCACAAAATTGATTTTGAGTAAAACAACAGATATTTTAATAAGGCGATTAAGTGCTAATCACTGAGGAAATAAATGATTCAGCATTCCTTGAGATTTGCCTAAGAGCTTGGTTGTGGCCAACAAGGAAAGTTAATCACAACAGATGCCCTAATTGGGGTTGATCCCTCTGTGCTCAATACTTCTCGCTTTAGTGAGTGGCCTTTTCCTCCTTCCACGTGTATTCTCTTCAAAACTTTCTCCCCCAGCACACCTCCCAAACTACACTCAAAATTCATTCATTAATGACATTCCAGGGCTCCATTCAGTGATCAATTCTCAGTCTTCACACTTGACTTCTCAGCAGTATTTACCACAATGGATCACACCTTCTTTAACAACTTTCCTTACTTATCCACACAGACTTTCAGTCTTCCCCGGCCTCTATGGTTCCTTTGCTGGTTTTTCTTCTTTTCCCCACTTCTGATCGTTGGACTGTCCCCAGGCCTCAGATTTTTACCACCTTTCTTCTTCTGTTCGCTCTCTAGGTGACCTCGTTTGCTGCCCATGTTTTTTTCAATACCACGCGCCCTCTCTCCATCCAAGAATGTACCCCTCCAGCTCAAAACTTTCTCCTGAATCCCTAGCCTTGACTATCCAAGTGCCAACCTGATTCTTTCACTTCTACTCAACACTTCAAAGCTAAAATTGTCCAAAACTGAAGTATCAATTGCCTCCACCTCCCACTCAAATAAGATCCTTCATCATCCAAGTTCATGTCAACTCCATTGTTCTGTTCCCTAATCTATCAGGAAATCAAGAGGCTCAACCTTTCTGTATAACCAGAATCTGGTCATGTGTCACGACTTTCACTCCTGTCACTCTCAACCGAGCCACTGTCAGCTCTCCTCTGGATTATGGTAACAGCCCCCAAGCAGGTCTCTCTTTGCTGCCCTGTAATATAGTCTTAGAGTAGCAGCCAGATTGAGATTTTTAAATAGAAGTCAGATCATGCCATTCCTCTGTTCAAAGCCCGGAAATAACATTTAGAAGCAAAGCCAACACCCCACCCCCACGGCAAGAGGCCTTCCAAACCCTGTACAGTCAGACCTGGTTTCTCCTGCTCTGCCTTCTTCCCTCGGCCTCACTGGGCTGCAGCCACACTGGCTCCCTGGCCTTGGGTCGGATTCCACCTTCTGAGTAAGCCTACCTAGGTCACACTACTGCATGAAAGGGACGTGTTCAGCCACCCACTTCCCTTACCCTCCTCTGCTGGCTTTTCTTTTCCACAACACATATAACCTTCTAACATACTTTAACATTTATTTACTTATGTTGGCTTTTAATTGTCCCTTTCTCCCAGGGATCTTTGTCTCTTTTGCTCACTGACATACCCCAAGCACTTCGTATAGCACAAATCTGTATTCAATAAATACTGGAGAAAAGATGAATAATCGGCTTGGCCATTTCCCAGTGTCTCAGACCAAGTACTTTGGAACCATTCTCAGTTCCTCACTCTCCCTTACACCTATTCAATCCAACAGGGAAAAAAAAAATCTTGTTATTCCTGGCTTGGAAATATATCCAAATAGATCTAGAATTAAACAACTTCTCCCTCCACTGCGAGGCTCTGATATAGTCACCGTCACCTCCGGTCAATAACCATCTACTTGGCTCAATAACCATCTACTTGGCTTCTCCACTTCATCTTTGTCTAGTTTTGTGTCTTCCACAGGACATCCAGAGACACTGGCAAACCCCTTCAGCATGGAATGCCACTCTCCTCAAAATCCTCAGTGATCCCATCACACACAGGAGGAAGTCTGACTCCTCTTCCTGACTTGGACTTCACTTCTCGAAATTTCTTTCTTTCCTCTCTCCACTTGCTCCCTTCACCCCTGCAACTTGACCCCGTAGACTTGTAGAGGGTCCTCAAAGAAGGCAAATTTAGTCCTGCAACTCTTTCTTCTGACTCTTCCTCCACAGGCCAGACTTCCTGAGGGTTCATTCTCTCACTTCACTGAAGTCTCTCCTTAAATAGCAGAGCCTCACAATCTTTCCTACTGACCCTACATGAAAGAGTTCCTCCACCCCCTTCAGTCTTTGCCTTCCATCCTGCTTTTTTCCTGCATAATAGGCATAAGATATGGTAACACTATATGACACATTTGATTAGTGACTCTTTCCTACAAACTGTAATTCTACGGAGACTTTGGTCTTCCTGCAGCTCTGTCCCTGGTTCCTAGAACAGTCCTGGCACCTAACAGGCACTCCAGAAATAATTCCTAAATGAATGAATAAGGAGAGATTTACTTTCATTCTCGAGCTAGACACAATAACAAATGGAAATGTATTCCAAACCATTCATTTTTCTGTTAAGAAATACGACATTCTATTCAGTGGATTAAGCTTTCGATCACGAGGTCACTTAGAACAAATCATGTGGTTCCTTGGTTCCTAAGGTACATGCACATAATTTAAATTTTAGGCCGACACATTGCTATGTCTTTTTATGAAGAGCTGTTACTTCTTTCTAAATGTAATGGCTCCACTCAGTAAAATTAGGAAGGTTTTAACTCCCTCCTATTCCACTATTGCCTCATACAAATTCTACCATGTCAGTGAGTTGCTGAAACAAGAATGAATAACCCCACGGTGAGGTTTAACTTGAGATCAGACTCACGAATCATACTCGCTTGGATATGGTCCCATCATCCAGATGCTGAACTAAAAGTATCCGCTTCGAGGTTTCTCCCACCATCAATTTCTGCATCACAGGCAACACTTTGCTAAGTATTTACGGCTGAAGTAGACGGGCTCACCCTGAACAGTAAGATTTTACCTGTAAAACTTCACTGTGTTATTTCCTATAATTTTATCATCCACCTATCTAGGTCATAACCAGAAGAAAATAGGGATAAGGAGAAAAAAGCCCAAGAAAAAAGCATGTATCGACAGATCCATCCGTTGGTATTACCCCCATGTTCGGGGTGGACTGTGCTGTCATAAAATTTCCTTTGCGATGATGTTTCATCCCTGGTCGACCTTCTCCCCTCGGGTTTTGTCTAAGTGCGAACCATGTGGAAATAATTACAATGTGCCATTATGCATACAAGAGTTGTTTTATTAGTAGAGCGTAGAAACATCTTTCAGAATTGGCTAAAATTTCCACGGCGGTGGCTGCAGTAATCCCTGAGCTATTTGCTAAATATTTGAGCAAACAGAGCATTGGTTATTTAGTTCTTGTTAGCTCCTCATGTGCGTTCTTGGAATGAGGTTGTAGGTTTTGTGTTTGGTTTTAAGGGAGGCCACAACCAGAAAAACATAAGCCCGAACTAGAGAAGCTACACAATCATTCTTTGCAAAGTTGGTTTCTCTGATTCCTCACCTGTGTCCAGCAACCCCCTTAGTTCCGTGGATATCTTGCGATGACCTTGGCTGTTTCTGGTCTCACCCCTTAAATGTGAGCGGTGAACTTTTCTATCGTATCATTTTTTTCACTACTGGAGGCAATAGCCTACGCTGGCCCCAGAGATTTAAAAGACTTTAAAATCATGGGCTGCAGAGTAAAATGATCTCTACACAGCTAAGAGGTCCCAGGTTTGCCTCTGACTTTTGTTTTTTCCTCTATGTTTATCTGTAAAATCCCTCCTCCTGGTTCAACGGGTGAGAGAGAAATGCTTTCTCCTGTAGTTTCTCTTAGGCCTCTTTAGCGCTACTCCAGAGACAACTGGAGCTTTCAGAACCGTACAAAGTAGGGGGAATGAGCCCAAAGAGATTTTCTAGTCCTTCCCCCTTCCTGAAGCGGGCTGGTCACTCCTTAATGACCTCAAAGGGAATGGGAGCTCGGTACCAACAGAGCCTGCTAGCCATTTACCATAGTCCCCCCCAAGCTGGCCACTGTCCCTGATTGCTTTACAGTCTGGGCCTCTCTCAAATCATGTTCATTGGGGTAAAGAAAAAAAACTTTACAAAACTTTTCATGGAAAAAAATCCTTGAGCAACGTATTTAACAGCAATATGCTGGTGTGTTGTCTTAACAAAGTGTTTCGGGAAAGGATATTTTATTTATTGACAACTCGCATCCTTTGCAATGTCCTCGAGAAGTTTTTGGTGGAACTGTGTAAATAATCGAGATCTGTGGAGCAGACACACAAGGGAAGTTACAGGATGGTCTGTGGATCGAGGCCTCTGCTACTGAGCTTTACAGCCTTTCTCAAAAAACAGAAAGAGAGAACGAGTTGAGAGAGAGAAAAGGGGAATTTCTACCAGTATCGCTAACACTTGTGGGTTATTTCCAGCTATTTCCTTTTAAATTATGTAGTATTTTACAATTAGAGATATACAGATAACACCCCCCCCAAAGGGAAATATTTTCCTTTACCTTACATACAAAATTACTTTTCATTGTAAATGTGTCATTTGAAAGGAGACCAGTTAGTGTTTTGAGGGTGAACCTCGGTATAAAAATAAATTGAGCTAATTACAACCTAAGTGCATGTCAAATAATAATATATAAAAAATGTCTTTCGGCCTCTTAGAAATCACAGTACATTCGCTACTAAACTATTTTTATTTCAGTTTTCTTCTTTGTCTGGATCCAATATTTTCAGAACTTTATCAACTTACCAACTTACTCAACTTTTTTCCTTTCTGCATCATAGCCGTATTAAAAAAAAAAAGTAGGTACTTAGGTTTATAAACTCTGGAAAGATTAAAACTTAAAAACAGAGCTTTGCAACCCTCGTGTTAACTGGAGATACCTTACCACATAAAATCTAAAATGTATTAGCAGCCCATTCCACTCTATGTGGGAGAGCTCTGCAAGTTCATGGAGCGTGTACATTTTCATGGTTCTGAACCTGACTTCTGAACAGCTCGGTTTCCAGATCAACTCACTGTCTTGTGTCTACCAGCCAGACCTCCTGCCATGTCAACATAATCACAGAATATACACAGGCTTTCCTTTTCCCTCCTCCTGCCCTTCTCACAAAATAGCTACTCACACGTTTGGGTGTGGAACATGTTACTGTATTTATAGAGACAGCAATGATGACACTGTAAAGGTTCTACACACACACACACACACACACACACAAATAAATATTTAACATTCCGCTAGCAGACTACTATAGCATGCACTAGTAATTATTATATTTGATTTTAAGTAAGAATAAATTCACATAGTTCTCAAATAAAAACCATGTGAAAAGGCGTGCATCAAACCCTTCTCCATCTCTCCCCTGTATCCTGTCCACTACACCCAGCCACCAGAGGCAATCATTTTTATACATTGTATATCCTCTTTCAGCATCTGTTTGTGCAAGTATAAGCAAACACACAAACATACACACGTGTTACCTACTTTCTTACATACATAACAGCATACTGGATGCGCTGCTCATACCTCTCCGTTTGCATTTTTAAAAAAAACATCCTGGAGATCTTTCCCAGCATGACATAAGAAGCTTCTCCACTCTTTCCTACACATACAGTGCGTTTTGCAGACACACCATAGCTTTTTAACCAGTCTGCTATTATCAGAGAAATTGGGTAACCTCCAGTCTTGTGTTATTACAAATGCTGCTGCAATGAATGATCTTTTCTGTTTGCCATTTTGTACATGCAAAGAGGTATTTGTAGGATAAATTCCCAGAAGTAGAATTGCTAGGTCAAGTAGAAAGCACGTTTGTAATTTAGAGAGATATCATAACGGTTGCACAGTCCTGTACACAAACAGGGTATGTGAGTACCTGTTTCTCCACAGCTCCGCCAACTGTGCATGTTGAGAAACTGAGGGTTCCGATAATCTGCGTGAAAAGTAGTCTTCTGTGTAATTTGAGTTGGCATCCTCACACTACGTATGAGCCATGTGTATTTTTTCTGTAAACTCTCTGCTCATTGTCTTCCCAGTGCTTCTATTAGCTCATTAGTCTTTCTCTTTTCCATTTCTAATAATGTTTCTATATTAGCCAGATTACCCCAAAGGGAAATGAGTTGCAAATGTTTTTCTAATTTCTTATTTGTCTTTCAAATTCATATAGCCATGCAGGAGTGTTTTGGTTATTTTATGCACCCTCTACCCCGCCATGTAGCAGAATTTATCAAGTTAGGGGTTTTGCTGGTTTGGTTTGGTTTGTATATTTGTTTTTATTTTGTTCTGTTTTTGGAGACAAGAGTCTCACTTTGTCACCCTCAGGAGAGTACTGTGGTGTCACAGCTCACAGTAACCTCAATTTCTGGCCTTAAGCGATTCTGCCTCAGCCTCCCCAGTAGCTGGGACTGCAGGTGCCTGACACACACCCGGCTATTTTTAGAGATGAGGTCTTGCTCTGGCTCAGGCTGGTCTTGAACCTGTGAGCTCAGGCAATCCACCTGCCTCAGCCTCCCAAGTGTTGGGATTACAGGCTTCAGCCACCACGCCCAGCCCTATATATTTGTTTGTATTTTAATGGCTCTGGATTTCAAATAACTATTTGGAAAATCTTTTGCTACATGTATCAAAAAGGCATCCACCCATGTTTCAATCTAATACTTTAATCCTAATTTAATAATTTGAGTTATGGATATAATTTTTTTCCGTATCCAGATAACTACATGTTTCTCCCAATGTTATATTGAGGGTACGGGTATCCATCTTTACCCCAATTATTTGGGCTGTCACCTTGATTGTGTACTAAATTCCAAATTGTGTTTGTGTCTATTTATAAACTTCTTACTCTGTTCTTTTAGTCTGTTATGTTTTCATGTGCTGGTAACATATAGTTTTGATTATTGAAACCATAGTGTGTTTAATTATCTTCTAGGGATACATACCCTTATTGCTTTTATTTTTAATAGTTTTTCTGGTTGGCCTTATTTTTCTTCCAGACAGATTTTAGTATTTAACATTTACATGAAACTAAATTTAAAAGTAATGTACTTTACCCTCTCCAAGATCACAGTATGTCTTTATATTTTGAAGTCTATTTTTCAGTTCTTCAGAAGTACTTTAAATGTTCATCACATAGGTTATGCCTATTAGGTTTATTCCTATCTTTCAGCTCTTGATTGGCTGGAATCTGTCCTTAGTATTTGCTTCTAGAAGGACACATAAGATTAACGTGTCATGGGTACTTGGTATATCCTCTTGTACAGAAAGTGCCTTTATATTTGAAGGACAACTTGCCTGAGTATAAGATTCTTGGCTTCCACTGTCCTTGCTTAAACATCACTTCATTATTTTTGAATCCTCTTTTAGCATTAACTGGTGCTCTAGAGAAGTCTGATGCTCCTTCTCTTTTTCTTCCACTTCTGAGACTTGATCATTCTGGCTGTCTTTCCTTTAAGCGCTCTGGAGTTTAAAGTCTAACAGTTTTATTAGGTGTGTCCCAACATTAAATCTATGTATTGGATCAATTTTTACTGAGAATGGTATATCTATTTAAATATGTGTATCCAAGTCTTCCTTAATATCAGAAAAATTTTCATAAGTTATAGTTTTAAATGTTTAAATATTTAAGCAATCCACCCACCTCTCCTTGCACTCTGCTCTGATCTAGAGTATTTTACATTTATAAGAATATTCACTAGCAGGCTACAACATGAGGGGGGTCACTATTTTGTATGAGGCTTTGCTTGAGTCATTTTACATATGCTATTATGTAGACATATTTATCACGTTCTTACAACCTCATGAGATAGGCATTAATAGTCTCATTTTACAGATTAAAATAGTCTCATTTTAAAGGATCAGAGCTAGTAGGTGTCAGAGCTGGGGTTGAATCCAAATCTTTATCTTTCAAAACCCATATATTCTATTGTATTATCATCAGAAACAAAAGGTGGGTATACCTCAATTGTATAACTCCATAGAAAATAAACACATTCATTTTAGGGTGCTCAGCTGCCTGAATACAAGACAATGTGAAAGAACAAAAAATGTTCAATCTAGGCAGGGTTTTTTTAATGTACTTATTGGCGAATTCATTGTTTGTGAATGTGGTCACATTCAGCATCTGTTTAGGGTTCAGATTCCCATTCAGAGAAGACAAATGGTGCAGAAATAGTGATTCCTTACCTACAAGATTTTTTTTTTTTTTAAACAGGGTCTTACTTTGTCACCCTTGGTAGAATGCCACAGCACCATAGCTCACAACAACCTCAAATTCTTGAGCTAACGTGATCTACTTCCCTCAGTTTTTCATTTTTAGTAGAGACGGGGTCTGACTCTTACTCAGGCTGTTCTTGAACTTGTGAGCTCAAGCAATCCACCCACCTCAGCCTCCCAGATTGCTAGGATTACAGATGTGTACCACCGCGCCTGGCCTTAACTGCAGGATTAGATCTCTCTGGCAATCCACAGGTATACTATATTTCTATTGTAATTTACAAGGTGCTATACAGCCTTGGTTAACCTTATGTAATACTTTAAACAATGGAAGATGCAACAAGAAGTTCTAGATATATGTGAATCAAAGAGAATACTATTTATGTAGTTTCGTCTCATTTCACAGGTGAGAAAAACAGAGACCCAGAGACCTCAATGCATGTGTCCAAGATTATGGAAGAGATGGTTAGGTTTGGAGTTGAGGCTTCTTTGTGCATTTGAAACAGTTCCAAATATGAGAAGACACAGGGATTAAGGGGAGAGAGCCACCAAACAGTTTGTCTCAGATGTATTCAAGGGAAGAACCTGTCCCTGGATGTTTGTATTAAAACGTGCTAAAATCAGAAGTCATGACATCTTATTAGTTAACAGGAAAGTGTTCTGATTCGTGTAGTAAAAAGGAATTGAAAGTATTCTTTCCAAATGGGTCACGCCACATAAATTTGACCAAATATGAGCCCACCGTATTGTGACAAACTCCTCTCATGGTCTTGCACTTTGCTTTACATTTGTTTCAATAGGATTTGATGTTTGGGGTATGCATGCCAAGAGGTGATACTAAATGGATATTGGGATCGTTATGGTTTAGCTGAGCAAGTTAGAAAACAAGGACAGGCTCAATGTTATCATAAACAGACCCAAGACTCAGAGCAGGATTGAAGCATTGACAAAAGTAGGCTTCACCATGTCTCAATATATCTATGCCTTAAGAGAGATAAAGTGAAACGGAAATCGTCTCAAAAATAAAACCACCAAAAAGATTTGACCTTCAGGGACAAATTGTTTGATTGATTCAAGGGGAGTCTGGTATAATTTGGAAGGAGTCTTACCTTACAAGAAGGTTTGCCTTCTTAAATTAATTTTGACCTTCAAGAAATGGATAGACTAGAAAACTCATGATAGCACCTGCCAAACTTTTTCATGTTTATTGTTTTAATAACAAATTTTTATTTCTCAAAAGACTCCTGCTTTGACCCTTTAGATAGAGGCAAGTAATGGATATTTGGCTACCCCACCTTGTGCATTTCACTAATGGGTGTCTTGGTGATTTCTCAGACTATCACCCTGTCCCTTCGTCAGTAGAGGGGGCACCTATGGTGCAAGACACAGCCAGACAGAATAAACCACATTGTGGCAGCATTCTCTGGGACATTAGAGGGCCTGAAAAAACTAGGTGTATGTAAGGACAAAAGTGGAATTCCTTAAGAAAGCCAAAACCTAACTCATAGAATGAGATGATATAAGAGTTTATAGATTTAACATTATCAAACTTGAATGTCATATAATGTCCTTCTTTTATGAACTGCCACATCTTTTCATAGTAAATAGTTCCTCTTTTGCCCAATATGTATCACACTCTTTCTTCTTTGAAGCACTGCATTTGAAAATCCTCTTCTTTTAGTATCATAGTCTTTTTTTTTTTTTTTTTTTTTTTTAAGAGACAGTCTCATTTTGTTGCCCTTGGTAGAGTGCTGTGGCATTATAGCTCACAGCAACCTCCAGCTCTTGGGCTCAGGCGATTCTCTTGCCTCAGCCTCCCAAGTAGCTGGGACTACAGGTGCCCGCCACAACGCCCGGCTATTTTCTTATTGCAGTTTGGCCGGGGCCGGGTTTGAACTTGCCACCCTTGGTATATGGGGAAGGCGCCCTACCCACTGAGCCACAGGCACTGCCCAGTATCATAGTCTTCTCAATCCAGTCTAGTGTGAAGTGAAATTGCTGCTGTCAATGTCAGAGTGATAGTCTAGACTGCAGACATTTTTCAGTTTCTTTGTGACCATTTAATCTTGAAATATGTATCTGTGGTCTAAAAAGATCACAGACGATCTGTGGATGCCGGCTAGGGGAGAAATGTAAGAGGACTAAAGAAGGGTGGGGGAGACCAGCATGGAGTCCATGTGAGACACAAAAATAGTTTGGATGAGGGAGGCGACGACAGAAACATTTATAAAACGGAGATTTGGCACAGCAGCTATAGGACTTCTGATGTACGGGTGAAGCAGAGGAAAATAATCAAGGTCAGAACACAGGCTTCCAGCTAGAGCAATTTGGTAAATAGTGATGTGGTTACCATGATAAGTAGAAGTAGAATAAAAGATAGGTTTGACAAAAGGGAAAAATTAAGGATTTTATTTTGGATGTATTAAGTTTAAGGACAACATTAGTCATCTATGTGAAGCTATCAGGTGTGTAGCGGCAAGAGAAGTCCCAACCGGGAGTAAATTTGGGAGGTTTCAGTATATAAATAATATTTAAAGTCAAGGGGAATGGATGTAATAAAAATAAAGAGTAGAAGAAGGCTCAGAATCTAGCCATGAAGAACTTCCACATTTGGAGATTGGGAAGAATAACAACCAAGAACTGATGGGAAACCCTAAAAGTATCAAGTTACAAAAGGCCAGAGCAGTGTCTTAAAAAAAAAGAGGGAGAAAAAAAAAATTTGGCAGTGTCACCTGCTGCTGAGAGTTCCACCACAATAAGGACATATGAGTTGGGTGACATACAATTAGTGACGATGATCAAAACAATTTTGGCAGAGTAATGGGTAGGATTAATACCATGAAAGGATAAAGCATGGAAATGGGGCCACAGAAGCACAGACGGAGGGTGTTGTCAGCTCTTTCAGAAAGTTTATCTATGAATAGGAACAGAGGGGCATGACCTGTGAAAGAAACAAGGACAGATACTTCCATTTAAGTCAAAACTTTACAGCTACTGGTGCAATGGTCTGGATCCTTTATGTACTTTTCAAATTTCTTCCTTGGCTCCAAATAACTGGGGGATTTACCATTTTGTTTTATTTCACTTCTACTGTATATTTCAGATAATACAACTCCTAAAAAAAATAAGTTGTTCCTTGTTGTCCTAAGAGTTTTGTGTATTTTATTTAAGAAATTCTCACAATACTAAAAGGTAGAACCAATTATTATTCCCATTTTATAGATGAAGAAATGGAGGCTTAAAAGAAGTTGGATCACTTGTCCAAGAGTACAATGTTTTGACGTGGTAAAGCCACTTATTCCAGAACCCACATATAAAACTGGTGGGTTTTATATGTTTCATAAAATATGGAATTGTTTGTAATGCTATTTTAGGTAGCACTCAATATTAACAAAAGAAAATGGAGGGGTGGAAACCTAAAAACGTAGTTGTTCCACCTTGCCCATCACTTACTTGCTTCCTGCCTCTCACTCCTCCAAGGCAATCTGTCATCGGACTCCATGGAAACTTAGAATTGATTGAGCTAACATCTGAATCTCACTCTTATAGGCTATGTTCATATAATCACATTTAATATATTGATTTGTCTTTCACAATTATATCCAACTTAGCATGAATCCTTTCTAATCCAAATGTCCTTTTCTTGTATTCATAATTACCTCCAACTGTCTCCATTCAACTAATGGGGGCACTTCTCTAGATGTCTGCTTTCTGGTACTTTCCACATTGTTAGTATAACTGTGAGGAAACCAATGTGAAAGCAAATTTCTTGGTCATGGTAATTTGCCTTTCCAGTAAGCAATCTCCACAAAAGGTTGTAGACTTCTCTTTCAAGCCAAGTACATGCATCTCACTGTCTCTGTAGTCTGGTAATTTTTATGTTGTCACAAGATACAGTAGCATTGCCTATTTCAGAATTGGAAAATTAGAAAAATTTTATCAATAGGTTTTGTTGCTGTTAGTTGGGAAGGGAGCATTGAAAACCTTTACTGTGAAGTTATATTTCCGAAAATAAGTTGTTACTATCAAAAGAGCAAAAAAGTATATTAATTCAAATATGTAGTTATCCAAAAGAAGGAAATAATTATGTTTAAAAGTGGAAGATGTATTAAAATATATATATCCCTAATTTCCTATCCTCAGAGATACCCACTAAATAAATAAACAGTCATTTACTTACCACCCACTGTATTTAATCCTCAAACAGTCTGCATGGAGGTTATAGCACAAACTCAGGTACTGGAAATTTACTGGCTGCGTGGTCAGACAGACTGATTGAAGCACAGAAGTGACTCAATCAGCCAAATAATTACAGAAGTTGCACCGCTGCCTTAAATATCTCGACTGATTCAACTGAAGTTGAATGTTTGCCAAATGAATTCCGAAAATAATTACAAGCCTCCATTTGATTTGAATGTTACGTAAAGGACTCTGATAAGAGCTAATCCAGTTTCATTGGTACTTATCAAAATAGAAGGGACATACTGCTTTGACTCAAAGTCACTCCAATGTCTAGGAATTCATTTAACCATTTTGTCAGATCAATAAGGTCTAGTGCAACTGCCCAGGCACCTGTCCCTTGGCCTCTCAGAGAATGAGACCTTTCTTTCATTGGGCTGAGCTTATTCAAATTAGCAAAACCAGTCTGATTTCTTTAAAATCTTACCTTACCTGTTTATCTCTAGCTAAGGGTGGCTATTCACATTTCCATTGTTTGCCTTTATTGTGAGCACCAATAACTGTGCTAGTTAATGTATAACTTCCTGTTAGGTAACCATTTCTCCTAGGAGTTTATCTTTGAGTGGTAAAACTTCTTAATGTGATTTAATGCAATTTGGGAAGAATACACAATTGTATTGCTGTGGTTCTATCAGCATCTTGGGGAAGAGAGAGGATATTTGGAGATCATAAGTCAGTAAGAATTTAATAAGCTCAGGGTTATTCTAGCTCTGCAATTCTCTGAAAATCTTTTAAGATACCTACAAAATTATTGACCTATCTGCTAATATTTCATTAAAAGTGCTTGCTTGCTGGTTTTACTTATCATTTGCTCTATTAATTGAGGCAACAAGCTGTCTAAAACAAGACATATTTGGAATTATTCACACTTTACATATATTTTTAGTCAAAATGTTGCCTTTCTGTATATAAAGGTTCGATAACTAGTAATTTCCTTTATTCAGAGAAAGGAAACATTTTCAGGTCTCTTAGTTGTCAAAACGAGAGATTACAGCCACTATGAAACCTACACACACAGTCCAGATGTGAGTTATCTGTGGATGGTTCAGCACATGCTCATTATCTGGACTCTAACTGTGAGACTTCGACTTGAGACAACCTCCTGGAAATGCTTATGAGTAACAGAACTCTCCCTGCGCTGGTCACTAGAGCTGTAAGCTGTATGTATAAATAGCCATAGCTCTTAGAATTCTTAACCAAAGGAGAGTACGTTTTCGTGAATCCGTTCATTCATTCTTCAACTATTTTAAGCTTTTGCGATGTATCAAGTACTATCTGGTACATAGTAATTGGTCCTGAAAGTTCCAAAACTTAGATTACAAATAAAACAAAAAAAAAAAAGAAAATTGATCTACTTCAGAAAATTCTACTTACACCTCTGTTAAAGAAAATGCTTATACACATACATGTATGTGTACACACACACACACCAAGTTCATTGGGGAGTGAATAGGTGGGAAGGTGACTTATGATCACGTGAAGATAATGGTGTTACATGTACCTTCAAAGATATATCTAGCTTTGAAAACTTGTGTTTTACTGATATTTTTTTTTCCTTCTTGAACGGGTAAGTCCAGAAAGGAGTTTTAAACGTATAAAGTGTTTTCCATTCAACTTGTGTCTCAACAAAAAGTTCTCTATCATCAGGTTGCTTTTAAGTACATTTTTTGAGCCTGTGAGCTGGAGAGAAGTCCTGTGGGATAGAATGTGGCAATATTTCTTTCTCTTTCACTTCAAGGTAAATGCCTTCAAGAACCTCTTGTGGACTCCAGGCCAGCAGGCCAGTTCCACAGCTTCCCACTGGAGACTTCAAAGACAATATATAGAAAGCAGTTTCATCCTTCTAAACTGAGGGTGTAATTTTAGCTACTCAAAGGGAGATCCACGAGCAAACTCTACATTGTGGGAGCCCACTGAAGTGGATATTGCCAACCTCGAAAAGTAAGGTGTGTACCCCAAATATCCCCTTAAATTTTTCTAATGCTATAGTATTGGATTTTTCCATAACAAAATGATTCAATGTATGTTTTTTAAGGCATAGAAATTTGCTATTTTAATAACTTTTATAACTGTAATTTTTTTAATGTTAATTATTATAGGTACATAACAGTTGTAAATCTGTATAGGGTCCCTGTGATGTTTTGATATAGACATACAATGTGAATTAGCCAAGTCAGCGTAATTGGGGGTATCCATTGCCTCAGGCATTTAACATTTCTTTGGAACTTCCAGTTACGCTTGTTTAATTATTTCAAAATATATCCTAAGTTATTATTGACTATTGTAGCAGTGTGAGAGGAAGCCACAACCCCATGGACTGAGAATTCCCCAAGCAGGGACTTTACTGACAACCCCAGTCTGGTCCAGAGACAAGAGAAAAATAGTGCTGGAGAAATTCACATGCACAATTTACATGAAAAAATCTACTGAGACCTGGAGAGACTGGCACCATATCAGCCTGTATGGAGACAGATAGGTGCCACCAGGATTCGAAATCTTGGGAGGTTTTATTATAATTTAAGGGCATGTGTTTACAGAACAAAGAAGTAAAGAGTTAATGGTCTAATGACTCAATCATGTCTTGGTCTTTATGAAAAAGGTCATCAGGGTGGAGGCACTAAGTCACAGAACAATTTTGAAGACAGAATTAAGTAGCTAACACAGAGGCCTAAGGGGATGGGACAGGAATAGTTAGAATTGTCTCAGCTCAAAGGTAATTTTTACTCCCCTTCTAACTCAACTCTCCTGTCTCTGCTAAACTGCTGAATTTTACTCAGGTGTCCCCAAATCCCCAAACTAGTTTTCTGTCTTATTCTGGTGAACAGTCTGACCCTCCTCCCCACTGTAAACTGCTGAGCAATGGGGGTTAGGGCCTGGCCCACGTGGGAGTCCTCTGGAATGTCCACCTTCCCATAGATTTCTACCCACAGACTGAAGTCACTTTGTTGTTTCAAAGTGCTTTAATGTTCATGTATCATTGTCTCATTTTACATTCCACTTCAAAAAGTTCATTTACATCACTTGTATAGGTGGTTTGCCAAATAAAAAGACGTAAAAAGATAAATTTTAGATAGGAGAAAGCTTCCCTTCTGCCCTTTTGACTTCTCTGCTGTCACTAAAACTTTAAAGTTCCCGATAACCAGATTTCTGAACAAATCCCAGTAACTCCGTAGTCGGTGGTTACTTCTTGATGTTGTCCATTGTCATCATTCCAGTGTAGCTAGTAGAACACTTCACTCCTCTTACTCAAGGTAACCTCAGACAAAAGAAATCCTGATTTGAGGGCATACATCATGGACTCCACTGGATCTGCCTCACAGAAACAGTAGGGAAGGCTGCCTCCGCCTCAGTCAGCTACTTTCTCCTTCTGCCCAAGGGAGTATCTGCTTCCCAAAGAACAAGAATCACTCCAGCCAGTGGCTGACGAAGTCAGTATTTGAATTTTCCTTCAGCCAATAGTAACAATTGATAGTTGGTAAAATAACAAAGGAGAGTTTTGTAAGCCAAACAAGAAATATTCTTCTCCCTTTGCAGAAACATTTCACGGGTTATTAAATCGTTTTCTTTTTACCACCCCAAACCTTGCCCACTGTAAGGAGCCTGCCATACAAGCATAAATGATAGAGCAAATAAGGCCAAAAATATGCCTTAAAAAATTCACATTGAATCACTTTGTTTCAGAAAAATCTAATACTATATAACATTAGAAAAACTTAGGAGGTTATTTGGAGTATGCTCCTTAATTTTCAAGGTCAACAGTATCCCCTGTATGGGCTCCCATGATGTACAGTTAGCTCATGGATCTCCCTTTGAGCACTTAAAATTATACACTCAAATAGAAGGTCAACTTTTAGTTCTTTGAAAATTCTCCATACTTCCATCTGATTCTGCAATCCCATTACTAGGTATTTACCCAGAAGAACAAAAATCATTTTATCACAAAGACATTTGCACCAGAATGTTTACTGGAGCTCAATTCATACTTGCCAAATCCTGAAAGCAACCCAAATGCCCATCAACCCATCAATGGATTAAGAAATTGTGGTATATGTATACCATGGAGTACTTATTCAACCATAAAAATAGATGGAGACTTTACATCTTTTATGTTTACCTAGATGGAGTTGAAACACATTCTTCTTAGTAAAGTATCTCAAGAATGCAAAAAAAAAAGCATCCAGTGTACTCAAAATTAATATGAAACCAATATATAAACACTTAAACACCAAAAAATAAAGTAAAATAAAATTATATCCTCATTTTAGAAGGATGAACTGCTTTATATTTATTGTCTTTGAGCTCCAGTGGGAAGCTGTGGATCTGGCATACTGGCTGCAAATTCTTCCAAAAATAATGGATAAATTTGCCAATAAAAAAATAGTAGGATTCCAAGTTATCCTAAGCACCAGAGAACAAATCTCTGTACCCCCAGCCTCTGCTTTTCCTACCATCTTCATGGGGGAGCTGGAGGGCCTGTCATTGGAGTAACCCTTTAGCTATCTGACATTGTGAATGAATGAACTTATGTGGAAGGGAGTTGAATGCTCTTATTTTAAAAACTTCTGACAAAAATATAATTTCTTTACATTTGAAGAGATATAAAAATGCATAAGCAAATACTTCACTGTCTTGAACATCAAATTGTAGAATAACATATAACGTGTTTACACTAGCAACAAACATGCTAATAGCAAACTTTCTACAAAGCTATTCAGATTTGTCCAAATGACAAAAGGGCTATTTTCTAGAACCAGACTCTTGTCCATTGCTTGTTAAATATCTGACCTTGGGCCAGTTTATACCATTTTAAGTCTCAGTTTTCCCTTTTGTAAAATGGAAATAATAGCACAGCACTGTTTTGTGTATCACATGAATGAACCTGAAAAAAATAATCACAGAATGCCTAACACAAAGTAAGTTCTTAAATATATTAGTTCTGTATGAAAAAGCAAATGTGGGCTTGGCGCCTGTGGCTCAATGGGCTAAGGCGTCAGCCACGTACACCGGAGCTGGTGGGTTCGAATCCAGCCTGGGACCACCAAACAACAATGATGGCTGTAACCAAAAAATGGCCAGGCATTGTGGTGGGTGCCTGTAGTCCCAACTACTTGGGAGGCGGAGGCAGTGAGCCCAGGAATTGGAGGTTGCTGTGAGCTGTGATGCCACAGCCCTCTATCCAGGGTGACAGCTTGAGGCTCTGTCTCAAAAAAAAAAAAAAGCAAATGTGAACAAATAAAACAGGGGTGGGGGTGAGAAAAGTAGTACTGCTTTATTAAGATGAACACCAAATTTTTTAAGTCTGGGTAAAAAATCAACTAAGACGGATGTAATTTTTAAAAGCACACTCCAAAGAAATATGAACTGAAAATATGTTGAGAGAAATATGTCAAGATGACAAATTTATGCATCAGAGCCTGTGGCTCAGTAAGTAGGGTGCCGGCCTCATATACCGAGGGTAGCAGGTTCGAACCCGGGCCTGGCCAAACCAACAAAAAAAAGAAAAGAAGAAGAAAGAAATATATAACAGGCTATTAGAGAAAAGCAGAATGCTTTGAGCTCTATTCCGGATGCTTGTTTCAAGAGAATGTTAAAGAAAAAAAAAAAAAAAAAAAACCCTTTCACAAATTCTACATTAGCACTATTGTCAGAGACAAAAAAGCTTGCTTAATGTACAACAGTGACTTTTTTGGGTCTGCTGATGAAATTGACATGAGGCAAAGAGAGTTTTGGTGTAGAAAACTTATTTCAATAACTTAGCTCACGTATTTATTCACTAAGTCAAGAACTGAGTGTCATCCTTGTGCAAATGTACCAAAAAGACATGGGGGATAAAAAAGTGAACAAAGGCGAACAAGGCCCAGACTCTCAGGTGCTTGTACCCCAGGGAGGAAAGGCAAGTCATTAATCTGGTAGTGATCCAAATGGCTGGTTATTCTGAACTGAGACAAAGTGCTGCAGAGCTATGTGTCCCCAACCTTTTTGCACCAGGGACCAGTTTCATGGAAGACATTTTTTCCATGGACCAGGCAGGTGGAGGGGAGGGTGATCCAAGCACGTTACATCTTCACCTTACATCATCAGGCATTAGATTCTCATCAGGAACATGCAGCCTAGATCCTTGATAGGTGCAGTTTACAGTAAGGTTCATAGGCCAGGCTCAGTGGCTCACGCCTGTAATCCCAGAACTCTGGGAGGCCAAGGCGGATGGATTGCCTGAGCTCAAGAGTTCAAGACCAGCCTGAGCCAAAGTGAGATCCCATCTCTAAAAACAGGTGGGTGTTGTTGTGGGTGCCTGTAGTCTTAGCTACTTGGGAAGCTAAGTCAAGAGAATACCTTAAGCCCAAGAGTTTGAAGTTGCTGTGAGTTGTGACAAAATGGCATTCTACCAAGGGCACAGAGTGAGACTCTGTCTCAAAAACCAAAACATACAAAAGGGTTCATGTTCCTATGAGAATCTAATGATGACCCTGATCTGACAGGGGGCAGAGCCCAGGTGGTGATGCAAGTGGTGGGCTGCAGCTATAAACACAGATGACACTTCACTCGCTCACCAGCCACTAACCACAGCCTGTACAGCCTAGTTCCTAACTGGCCACAGCTATCAAGGACATAAATATAACTGTAAGAGATCATAAGAAAATAGACATTATTGAAACCAGGGTGTATGCAGTATCTAGAGAAGAGAGATTATGAAGAATAAAGAATTAACAAGGTATAGAGGTTGAGAAGGGGAGAAAAAGTGCTGTCTAACCTTAGAGAACAGCATGTTCAAGGCCCTGTGGTCAGTGAGAGTTTGGCTTATCTGAGAGGACATTGTGGCTGGGTATACAAAGGTGGGAGGTAAGGAGAAAACAACATGATCAATGACACACTCTGCTGTATGCTTTAAATCCACATGAAATGAACATGACTCTTAGCTGAGAACTCAATTGCAAATCTATCTTGGCATCTGATAAAATTTTGGATATCTCCCTTCTCTAGGCAAGCTGGTACTTGGATTCTTTTGATAAATCATAAAACAGAAATATCAGTAAAATAAATGGCAAGAAATTGTCAAAGAGTTTCATTCTATTCTCCCTTCATTCCTTACCAATGTCAGTGCTGAGAACTGACAACCTGGAAACATCCATACTGTTCCTGTGTTCTGCTTGAAGATGGGACTTGTCAGCTTCCTAAACAGTCCTCAGAACAGATACAGCTCTCTCCTCTGCAGGCGGGGCAAGGCAAAGCAATTGTCCTGACCCACCGTCACTAAGGGCTGGAGATAAGGGTGAGCAGAGGTTGCATGCAATCACAGCCTTCTCTTGCTTTACTTGACACACAGACCAACTGTCTCCTATTCTTTTATAAAAATGTCAATGTAAACAGTAACCAATAGAGGATGGACACTGAAAGGAATGTTTTTAAGACTTTCTAGTTCTCCTCATTCATTGTAAGTGGTAAGCTGACTCCAGGAAGTGGTTTAAGAACAATAATATGCGAAATTTTCAACCATCAATCTTATGCACTTTTCCCATGAGGAACCATTGTGTGGTGGTGCTGGGATGACTCAAGGCCCATGAAGTGGTTCCTTATGAGTGAACCCAACCCCATAAGCAGGCTGCTATGACAACACAGGTAAGAAATAATAAGGTTCTGAAAGGACAATAATAAAAGAGACATCCCCCTTCTCTTCCCTCCTTCATCCTGGGTTATAGTTGTGATTTGTCTTTCATACGAAAGTGTGAGTAATTGTAAATTGGTTTCATAATAGTATTGAGTATGCTGGATACTTTTTCTTCCATTCTTGAGATACTTTACTAAGAAGAGTATGTCCCAGCTCCATCCATGTAAACATAAAAGAGGTAAAGTCTCCATCTTTTTTAAGGCTGCTTAATATTCCATGGTATAAATATAACATGGTTTATTAATCCATTCATGGGTCTATGGGCACTTGGACTTCTTCTATGACTTGGCTATGATGAATTGAGCTGCAATGAACAATCTGGTGCAAATATCTTTGTTGTAAAGCGATTTTTGCTCTTTTGGATATACCCCTAGCAGAGGAATTGTAGGATTGAATGGCAAGTCTACTTTTAGATCCCTGAGTGTTCTCCTAATTTCTTTCCCAAAGGAATGTATTAGGTTGCATTCCCACAGAAGTGCAGAAGTGTTCCCTTTTCTCAGCAACCATCATGAAAGGGGAGGAGGGAATTTAGATAGAGGGACAGTAAATGGTGAGACTACACCTATGGTGCATATTGCAAGGGTACATGTTGGCTCTATTAAATATAGAGTATACTGGCAGTGACTGTGGCTCAGAGGGTAGGGCGCCTGCCCCATATACTGAGAGTGGCAGGTTCAAACCCAGCCTCTGCCAAATTGCAACAAAAATAGCCGGGCATTGTGGTGGGCGCCTGTTGTCCCAGCTACTCAGGAGGCTGAGGCAAGAGAATCGCCTGAGCCCAAGAGTTGGAGGTTGCTATGAGCTCTGTGATGCCACAGCACTCTACTGAGGGTGATAAAGTGAGACTCTGCCTCTGCAAAAAAAAAAGTATATAGTATAAATGTCTTAACACAATAATTAAGTAAATGAGGGGAAAGATATATTAACTAGTTCGATGTAAGCATTCCAAATTGTATATAAAAATAGCACAATGTACCCCATAAATGCATTAATGTATACATGATCTCTGTTTATGACTTAATAAAAAAAATTAATAGTCTGAATAAAGAGATACGTTTAAAAGCCGAAAAAAAAAGAAAAAAAGAAATGACAAAAAAATAATAAAAGAGACAAAGAACAAATAGATTCCAAAATTACAAGTAGTCATATTTCATACAACTACTTCAGAAATTCGTGCCTGGATGCATTTTGTGGGTGGATCCTTCATCACTAATTTGGGTGACTTGGGAGTGATTTGGAGAAAGAAAATGGGCCTATGTGGGGGCATTATGAATCTGAGTACCTTAAAGAACATACTTCCAAGTTGCCCGAAAGCAACCCGATTTTAAAGCTTAAGACTTAGAAAATTCTGGCCTGAAGCTGTAGGATCTCTCAGATCAGAAGTAATGGCTCATGTGATCTCAGTAGTGCGAAGAACAGAGGGACCCAACGGACACGGGAAGACGCAGGAGACGGAGCTCTGAGGAACTATGGAGTCTGGTGAAGGAGGAAATAATCCACAACATGCACAGCACTACGGGGTTTCAGTGAGATCGGGCCTGGACATTTTACCCACTGTATTTAGCAATTAATAAGTCTTGGCGGCCTTAGCAAAGAATGATTCCAGTAGAGGGGAGGTTGCAAAGGTGATGTCAAATGGCCAAAGAAGAAATGGCCAGTAAGAAAGTAGAGGCAAGAGGTGTAGCCTACATTATTTCTGAGAGGCGTCCTTGGAAAGAGGGAACCAGTAGTAGATGGTAAGTAGAGGAGGGACAGATCAAGACATTTGCAGCAGTTAATGTTTTAAGGTCTTTCAAGAACAAGGCACTGGAGTTAGGAGTCAAAGCTTCACTTCAGTTATTCGATACACTGGGTAAGGTCACATAAGTCCTTGAGAACTAATTCCATTTTTTTAATTTCTGCACTTAAATATATGTCTATATAGTCTTCTCTTTACATGGGGTCAGAGCTCATACCGGTGAACCTGGGATAGCCTTTGGGAGACTTGACATATAAAGACTCTTTTTCTATACTTTAAAAATAAATGTTACCAGCTAGGCATGGTAAGGAGACTGACCACAAGATTAATTCAATTAATTCTTGAATTAATTCAAGATTAATTCTGAGAGAAGAAGCGAAGTAAAGCCTTTGCCCCATGCGACAGGAAACCCAATTCTGGAAGACAGTAATGCTCAAATAACTGTTTCTAAGGGTAACAATGCAATTTTCTCCTCTGGGGAGCAAGCATTTTTGCCTCTTCATTCTTTTTTTCTAATTAAGAGTTTCATTGCAGCTCATCAATTTGAAGGCTTGTCTGGTTGAAATGGGTCTGTTTGCCAATGTTCCAACTCACCGTGTCTGGGATTTATCCCGCATTTGCTGACTTCTGGCAAAGATCTCCCAGAACAGGTTCACGTCCTTTTCACTGGGCTTGTCTCTCTGGAATACCTTGGAGGGTGTCTTTGCTCTGAGAGTGTTCTATTTACTCTTGGCCTTCGTGGTATTTGTGTAAGGCTGGGCCCTATTTTTTAGGATCTCTGGCCCCTTTCTTTTTACACCATGGTTACAGGCAAATCCATTGTCTCCACAGCTATTTGTTTAGAGAGCTTGCAGTTTTATAAAATGACCTAGATAAAGAGTCTCAAAGCATATAATCTATTTTTTGTCCAAAGAAAAGCACTACTTGTTTCAGACCTCACATGACTACAGATAAAACTTATGAATGCCTTCTTTTGGAAGTGTTTGAAAATCATCAAAATAAAAAGAAGAAAGAAATTTACAAAGGACAATTAAGAACAGACTGTGGTTGGTTGAGAGACAAAGTAATTGGTATATTCTGGGAGATTCAAATCCCTAAAAAGGGCTGACTTTGACATGGAAAAGATAAAGATACATGCTTGCTTCCCAGAACATTTTCTATATATAACTCTACAGCGCTGCTAATGAAGATGAATGGCAACCATGGTCAGGTCATGTTCATATCATTAGTGACTTTCGTTAACATGCCGTACAAATGACATTCATTTGCTATTCAGCAAATACTTATTGAGTACTTACCATGTGCCAGGCATTATTCTAATCTAGAGTTGAAGTAATAGAATTTATGGAGTTTACAATCTAGTAGGGAAAGACCTGCAACCAAATAAGTAAATGTGTCAAGTAGTGAAAATAGATTGAAATAAAGAGAAAGAGGTTGCTAGAGAGGGTCTGCCGTATGAAGTGTGGTAAGGGAAGGCCTCAGTGAGAGAACATTTTAGCAGAAACATGAAGGAGACAAGGGATTGAGCCACCTCCATATCTGGCTTGAGGATCCAAGACAAGATAAAACACCTGTCAAGAAGAATATGAGGTTGAAGAGATTACAGAGAAACGGAGTGGAATTCTCAGATGGCACTCAGGAAGGACCCATTAAAAGTTCATTGTCCATGTAAACATAAAAGAGGCAAAGTCTCCGTCTTTTTTTAAAGTGTATATAAAATCAGCACACTGTACCCCATAAATGGATTAATGTATACAGTTATGATTTAATTTTTAAAAAGTTCATTGTCATCCGGAAGAAAAAAAAATCACTTGATCATAAGGATGCTTGCACTAGTCATTAAATGTTTCTTGAATAAAAGAACATAGAGTCAGAAAACTACATTATTATTTCAGTCGTTTTTATGTCTTTTTAGCTTCTTCCTTCTCCCTCCCCCCCTTTTTGTTTTGATCAAGTTTTCCAGAGACAGACTCTCAGCTGGACATCAGTGTGCAGGCAGTTTATTGAAGAGGTACTTAGGCGCATCCCTGTGAGGGAAGGGGACACAGAAGGATGGAGGACTGTCAGGCAGCCTCAACACAGGCTGCCCACCCTCTCTCCATTTGTTGACTCAAGAAGGAATCTCTCTGTTTATTTTTCAGGGAAACTCAACAGATGCAAATAGTCAATAGCCTTGCCTTCCACCTACTTAAGCAGAAACTTTTAAGTCTGTTTAACAAGAATCCCCATAGGGAGCTCTGAAGCTGGGTTGGCCCTCCAGAGATCTCCTGAGTTGAGGATGAGGCAGAGTCTTCGTCCCTTTGTCACTGGATGTGAGCTGCCCTGTGACTGGGCTCTGAGCCATCACCAGGCAACATGGCGGCAGCTGGGAACCGAGCTCCCCGCTCCTGGGGGTGGGTGCATCTGGGCCGCACACCACAGCATCCACTACACTCCTCAACCCTCGCACATGGAACTGCTCGGGGAAGTCCCAGGCAAAGCAGAGGCAAGTGGAGCTGCTCTGCTTATAAATGGGACTCAGGATCCTCCTCCATTCTCGCCTTTCCTCTCCTCACCTTCTTACCCCAGGGCAGCTTCACAGAGAGCAGATTCATCTCGGAGTTGGGAAACAGCCCTCTGAATGATTGCCATCACCCGTAAAACCCCCTCATCTGAGACAGTGGGAAGCCCCCTTGGGGAGGTTGCTTGGCACCTTCAACCCAGACACACCCTAACACCTTTCCCTCTCCACCGCCGCTGCCCAAATCCAACCACCACCACCTTCACCACCTCAGCCCTCCTCTCGAGAGGGAGCCACCTGCCTAGGGAAACAACTTAAATGCCTCATGTCACCTCATGTCACCTCATGTCAAGGAATAATTGATGATTGGAGTGCAGTGATCTGAAAATCATGATCAAGGATTCTTTCACTTTCAATGATTCATCCCCGTGGAGAGGGCTCAGGTTTTTCTTTGTCAGAGAAATCTGGTTTCCTCTTTAGAGAATGTGATTATAGAAAAGAACAGAGACCACCACACAGATTAAAATGACAGGTTCTTAGTCCATATAGAAATTCTAGGGCTGAGTTGAACAGCGTTCAGATGCCCTTTAGTTCACCTTCCAACCTGAGCTTTCTCCAACCTAGAAACTTTTTCAAATGAGTCATGTTAGCTGACAAGACTTGCCTTTCCTTTGCTTACCCCCTTACCTTCCCTGCCTCGTGTTAAAGAGCTCCTTAAATTGCCTTCTCGTCTGTTTCTTCTCCTCAGAAATCACCTCTCCTGGCCCCTCCCCTGAGTTTCTTTCTTTTTTTTTTTTTTTTTTTGCAGTTTTTGGCCGGGGTCAGGTTTGAACCCACCACCTCCAGCATATGGGGCCAGCACCGTACTCGTGGAGCCACAGGCACTGCCCTTTTTTAAATTTTTTATTTATTTATTTATTTTTCCACTGAGTTTCTTTAATGGGTTTGTCCAAATAGAGAATAATACACTTGGGTCACTGCTATGATATTTTTCACAAATGCTCCGCCTTGCTCAGAATGGGCCATACATTGCATCCATCACTTACAAGATCTTTTCCACAAAACAAGGTAAAATTGACATTCACAGTGCTTCTCTCTTCTTCTTTCCTGACCATCCCCCACTCCCTCCCCCTTCTCCCTCACCCACCCAACCACTCCCCCATACGCAAACTGCCCAGGGCAAGTCCAAGGGCAGAATGTATGCTGGAACACTTTTGCTCATTATTTTTGCTTAGTGGTACATTTGGCCAGATGCCTACTAATTCTCCCTGCTTGCTCAGCTCAAGCTTGTAGTCTAGGAAGATCTGAAACATCAAATTCCAGAGCACAGTCTTGGGACAGTGTTTGAAAATGAAGATACCTTTATTGACACGTGCGATAGATCCCCAGTTAATGTCGTTTTCAAGAATCTTGTGCCAGGTTCTGTCTTTTACCAGGTGACAAAATAAAAAAGGGTGACATGTTATCAGCACAAAAGCATCTTATCAAGCAAGAATCTGACACGCTCAGCAAGAACTATAGAAAAGGTGCCATCTTGCCTGTCAGATAGAACCTTTTCTTCTTAGTCTTGTGCTTTTCTGCAAACATAGGGAATGGCTGCCTACATTTCTTAGGGTTATATATAAAACCTTCTGGAAAATAGCCCCCCCAAACTCTCAGTTGTTTAAATGGGAATTTTTTTTAATCTCCATTAACACAAGCCTACCTACCTGAATAGTATGGGCCCCAACAGCGCCACCTTTTGGTTCTCTGTGGAAGGCCACTATCTTTCCACTTGTTCACTCAAGAAGGAACCTCTCTGCTCACTTTTCAGGGAAACTCAACAGACCCCATAGTCAACAGCCTTACCCTCCACCTACTTAAGCAGAAACTCGTGAGTCTGTTTGACAAGAGTCGTCCCATGAACAGCCGTAGCTGCAACTATATGTCACCCCAGAATGAAACATCTTTTCAACCCCAAAGATCCCTTTCCCACAAGGGCTACCACTTTTTAAAAACTTTATCCACAAATCACTTCTAATCAAGAAACTCAAGCTCTGGTTTAAATAGACCAGAGCTTCAGCTCCTGGAATTGACAGGGATAACTTTGTCATATGTCATCTTGTCAGGATAGAAGCAGAAATGGAGTGTTTATTACCTCAGTATTTTTTTTTTAACTGGAAACTTGACCCTGATGTAAAATTAGAGTTGAAAGCTTATTAGTGATTCCCTCTTCCTTTTCTCAGCCCTTGCACTTTTTCTACTGCAAAATCTGAAAGATACAGTCTTGAAAGTCACAACCGTCTAGTTCAATTTGTGGCTTAACTTGAAGAAGAGATTTCTCTTCATATTGCATCAACGACATAATCAAATTAACTGTAGAAATTCTATGTAGGAAACCAGCGTTGTTTAAATCAGAGTTCATAGACACATGTCACCTAGGAATACTGCACTCTAATGGTCACCACGTACAACTAAAGGAAATACAGAGAAGTGCCTTTTTGTGTGTTTTTAAGGAGACAATAGTTGATGCTTTTTTCTATACTTCAAGTCAAGAAATAAAATGATCTCTGTACAAAATGTATTATGCATAAGCCCAGACTGAGTAGTGTTTATAGAGCAACTTATTTAAAAAAAAAAAGAAAAAAGAAAGACTTTTAGAAGTGGAGGGGATTTTCTAGTCCTATCTGCTTTATTTTTTCAGAAGAAGCAACTGTGAGCTAAAGAAATTAAAAGGGGAAAGCCTGCCCCTATTTCCAAGGATAAACTCAACAAACCCCAAAGCCAGTGACTTTGTCCTTTCCTTACTTCAGCTGAAACTTGTGAAGCCATTTGAACAAGGATCATTAAATGAAGAAGCAAGCCCAAACCACGTTCCATATGAGAATGAAGATTTTCCCAAAATCTTTTTATCATAAGGACATTTGTACTAGATTGCTCATCACAGTAAACAATCGCCACGATGTGGAACAACCCACGTGCCCACCAACCCATGAATGGATTAACAAGCTGTAGTATCCGTGCACCATACACTGTTCAGCCATAAAAAAGATGGAGACTTTACACCTTTTATATTAACCTGAATGGATTGGAGAACATTACCTTTAGTAAAGTATCACAAGAATGGAAAAGCAAGTATCCAATGTACTCAATAGTAATATGAAGCCAGGAGATTAACTAATGCAAGTCCATACAAGAGAAAAACTCAATTTAATTCAAGTTGCAGGGGAGGAGCGAGTGGAGAAAAGGGAAGGGGAATTGGTGTGCCCCCACCTAATTGGCACAATGTAAGGGTATACGGCACACTTGTGGGGGGCAGGATGCAACCACAACAGGGACCTTACCTAGCAAACACAAACACTGTAACCTAATTGTCTGTACCCTCATACTACTCTGAAACAAAGAATGAAGATTTTTCCCTGGTCTCCCCAAAGTTCAAATTCGTTTATATTGTGCTGCTCTTTTAAAAAGGATATTTTTCGTCAAATAAGATCATAAAATATCCTGCTTTGTAAATGAGCTGTCATGGTGCAGATAAAGACTATTAAGTTCCCAACAAGAAAAGTTGCTTACTTAGAGATTTGAGCTGGTCGGAGTAGGCTCAGACCCTGTGGTCTGATGATAATCGTTCCTCTTAACAGGTGTGCTGAGTATTGACTCAGAAGGAAGAAGCTGAAAGCCAGAAGCAGACACGATACTAAAGCAGTTTTTTAATTATAAGAAACATCAACTGTGTATGTATTTTACATTTATTATATAGTTAAGTAGCCACTGTCATTTTCTTGCCTTTTGGTAATTTGGGATTTTTGTTTGCTATAGGTTAGACTTAATAGCAAAGTCAGCTGAATGCATAAATCACTTTCTCATGACTGTCTCATTCTCCAGTTCTAAGTTATTTAGGAATACAAGGTTTCCTAACAAGGAAGAGAGACTGAAATCCACTCTTTTATCTAGAAAGCTCACTTTCAAATGAATGGAATCTTGAAATCAGTACTTCAGATGGGAAAACACTCTCTTGCTGATATTGCTTCTCTTATTGAAGGATGAATACTTCCTATTTCCATTTAAACTACTTTTCTAGGAAATGGAATAGTAAAAAAAAAATAAATAAACTTCAGCTTGTCTCATACAGAGAATATAAAAATGTAACACATTTCTGGGTCTAATGACCACTGGCATCTGCAATTATGTTAATGAACTGAAAAAAAATGTTGTGAGTCTGAAATTGTCAAAGCCCAGCTGGAAAAAGATCAAATGATGTGAGATTGAAAGCAGAAGATCAATTATGTTCCTCACAGGCAGTGTGAGGAGTTGATGGTCAGTCCTGGCCACTATCTCTTTTGGTTTTTACTCTTTTTTTTTAAGTTTTTAAAAAAGACAAGGCTATTGATACAAGAGCAAAGAAAAACTAGGACAGGGACCATTAAAACTTAAATTTATAGCCTTTAAAAGACAATTCAGGGGAAACTTACTTTGGGTATATAAAGTCTTAACCAGGCTAGTTGATGCCAAACCCAGTTACTATTTCTTCAAAAGATAGATAAGAAGGCTCCAAGCTTAAATGTAAAATCGAGCAAAATAAATTTGAAACAGATGTCATAAAATCACCCCCTGCTCTTACTTTCTTAATTGTAGATAAATCATGAGCTTGTGTCTACAATAGCTTACAAAGATACCCGAACTCCAACACTGGGAGAGCTCTCAGGAAGCAATCACTGTAAAACTCGAGTCTTTAGGGAATTGGAATATTAAGAGAAGATAAACCTTAATGAAGTGAATAAGCTTAAGTTATTCCCTGAAATGTTTTATTTCCCCAAATCTTAAAAGATGGAAGAAAAAAAAAAGAGAGAGTAAGTTAGAAGAGTCCAAACAGGGCTATTTTTTTCTTTATGACTTTCATGGCTATGCAAAACCAAAGTTCAGATCTATATATTTCTTTTAAATGTGGAAAGAGTCAAATGATTTTTTTTTCTTCAGGAAAATCCAATGACCTTAGCTCTTGCCTAAAATTGGCCCATCTGCTCATTAATGTTGTTTCTTAAAACATCTTAGAAGTTTCCAGGAAAAAAAAAATCACTAAATGTGCGGACCTTGCTAGGAATTCAGAAAAAGGAGAGGGCTGATGACAAAATACACCGTCCTCACAGGGACACTCTACGCAATGTGTTTTGACATCATTATTTTGCTTTGGAAGGTTTCAATGTTTCAGGGAAAAATTTACTGTGTTAGATTTTATTTCCCACATGGAAACTCTCTAGACTAAACAACAAACTTCTTTTTTGTTTAGCTAGAATTGGTTGTTAAAGTTTAAATTAAAAATTACATTTAATGGCTGGATAGAGGATGTATGAATAGATCTATAATAAATTAAATAGAATCATGGTAGAACCTAGGCTGTGGAAAAATGGGGTGTTCACTGTAAACTATTTTCCAATTTTACTGTTTTTGACACATTTCATAATTAAATGCTGGAGAGAAAAGTCACAGTTAAAATAGAGTGATCCTTCTAAATGCTATCGACCTCAAAATTCACCAGTTACAAGTCAAATGAAGCACCAAAGAGGTTTCAAATGACTCCAGAAAGGGTGGTTAGCTCACAGCATGTAGAGGTATTAGACCAAGAGGGTGGGGTTCAAACTGAAAAGACATTCGGCAGTTATTCCAGGTCGTCAAGTGGATGGAAGGTATATAAGTATAATAAATATTATTTATTAAAATATTACATATCTTAACTTACCAGCAAATCCTATCTTGGACACACATAGGCTCTCAGAAGTTCTCAGTGATGGCTGCAAAAAAAAAAAGTAGACTGGTCCAGACAAATCAGGACCACAGATAACTATGTCCCAAAACCTGCTTGTCTTCTTCTCTTTATCCAGGATTGCTAAAGCCTGGGTAAGTTGAAATCACCTGGCAAAGACTACAGGTTTCAGCAGGCAACAGGAAAAGACCCAAGGTTCATAAAACCTCAATTGGGTAGAGAAGTACACCTGTGGGAAGGACGGCAGGGTCTACCATGAGTTCAAATGTATCAGCAGAGCCCAAAGACCAGAAGAGTGGGGGAAAGCATCAAGGGCAAAAAGGATTGTCATTTTGAGAGCTGAATTTCTGCCTCAGATTTTGTCTTTTAGCCATCTGGGGGAGATAAGAGCTTTGGTTACGTTTTGCAGATAGAGAAAGGCTGAATTCCATAGATGTCAATGACTCTGGACCATCCGAGAATGTGAGTGCTCAGTGTTTTTGACCTCAAAACCCTTTCACAGTCTTAAAAATCACTGAGAACTCCAAAAGTGCTTTTGTGCAAGAGCATTCATTATCTATCAACATTTACAACATTAGAAATTAAATTGGAAAACATTAAAAATATTTGCTAATTTATTTTTTAAATGGCAATAATAAATAGCTTGCCCCATGTCAATATTCATAGATAAAGAATATGTACATTAAATAAATACACACAATATTTTTAGTGCAACATCCTCTCTGGAACAACATTATTATTCACTCATAAAAGAAAGAGAGTGGGAGAGTAAATATCTTAGTATAATTATTAAAATGTTGTTGACTTTGTAGTCAGTCTCCCTGCAAAAATCTTAGGCCCTCACCCCTATAGGCCTTGGAACACACTTTGAGAATCACTGCCAATATCAATAGCTAAGACTTTGGGAGCTCGTAATAGTATCTGCCGCTGTAAAACTTGCCTCCAGATTTGTAATCATAATATATTTCTATATTAGCAGTAATGAGCTTCAAAGAAAAGTGAGTGACCTATTTATTTTATTTTATTATTTATTCTTGTTTTGAGGCAGAGTTTCACTTTGTTGCCCTGGGTAGGGTGCATGGTTGTCATAGCTCACAGCAACATCATACTCCTGGGCTCAAGCAATCTTCTTGCCTCAGCCTCCCAAGTAGCTGGGACTATAGGCACCTGCTACAATGTCCAGCTATTTTTAAAGACGGGGTCTCATTCTTGCTCAGGCTGGTCTGACCTATTTATTTTGTGTATGATACTGAACATGGCTAAGAAAGATAACTTAGAAACAGAAGGCAGATTATACTCCAACTTTGAGTTCTTCAAGGAGTTTCGCTCTCTTCCCCTATCGAAGCCTTTAAATTTTATATTTTTTAACAATGTAGCAGCTTGGGAAGACATTTATAAACAATTTTTTATGCCTCCAACCCCATAATATAGACAAGTAAATTGATAAACCCAACACAAATGATCAGTGGCTGGAAGACTGGTAGATAGACATCTAGCTCAAGGCCCTGCCTCTGTGCATGGGTCACTCTGAGCCCACAGCCCTCCCCACCTCCAGACATAGCAGGAATCAGGCTGCTGCTCCTGAGTTCATGCCTATGTGCAAAACTCCTACTCATTCCAAAGGCCAACCAAATTGCACTTGGCAATTTTTTAGCGCTTCTTATTTTAAAACTCAGAAATTCTAAGCCCTGTTTTTAAGAAAGAATAACCTCAGCCATAGGGAGGAACTAAATCTCCTAGGATCCCATACAATTAATCAGCCCAGACAAGAATAATATGAAGGTCATTTTTGATTACCATCATTCACAATTAATTGTCTCCTGTGCCTCAGTATGCAAAAAGGTCTGCACTCCTGACTCAGTAAGTCAAATGGATTTGTCTTTCATGTTAAAACTCGAAGGACATTTTCATTGTAATTCTTTTTTGCACTTCACCAAAACAACACGACGTTCTCTAACACACATGACTCATGTCTGAATGTGACCTACACATTCTTCACAAGCAAAGGCTATGTCCTGTATTTCTCCAGCATTTCCTCCATGGGCTTTTGCCGCGTTCTTTACAGTGCTAACACCTTTGGAGTTAAAGCATTACTCCGTTTTTTTCCTCCTCTTCGGAATTAATTAATTTTAGACCTAGTTTTAATATGTTCATTCAGCCAACAAGCACTTATTATTCACAAATCTCATGTGTGGGGTATTGAAGATACAAGGTCTCCATGCATCTTTCTTATAAAGTTATTCACATCTCTCGGGTGCTCCAGAATGCCATGCGATCCTGATAACATTGCTGTATTTCCTAGACCCAGATCCTCAAACACTGCTATAGCCACTTTCTAGAAGACGACTAGGAAGAGTCCCACTGGGCTTACACGCTTCACTCACACGGCTGCCTTTTTTTTTTCCATACAACTCCACCCCATACAAGTTACCACCCGTCCCCGATTCCTAAACCTTTTCCCCCAGGCCCTCTGTAACTCGGCCAAATCAGCCAACTCCCCAGCCATGCTTGGAACATTTCTTTCCAATGTGAGACTGTGCTCCCCTAAAGCCCTCCTAAACAGAGACACTGTAGAATCTCTCTGCCTGGAGGAGAGATGATGGGCCTCAGTCCTTTTGTCCTTTCATCTTCTCTAAAACTCAAGCTTTGAAGCTCATGTCATCCCAGCATCAATATTTTTTAGGCATCAGATACTGACCTGGGCACACTAGCATAAAGTGGTTCTGATGCTCTGAGCCCACAGTCCAGTAAAAGGGAAGCATGCCAAATAAAGCAGTGAAAGATAGAGTCTGTTAGCTGGTGATGATTCCTATGCAGATGGAGAAAATAGCATATTAGGGTAGGAGGTTGATTTTTAGAGCGTGATCAAAAATGATCTTACTAAAACAAAGAAATAGGAGCAAAGATCTGAAGAAAGAAAGAAGGAAGTGGTGTTAAAATCCAAAGTGCCTAGGTCCCTGGTAGAAGGAATGGTGTGCCTGGTGTGTTCAAGAAAAGGCTAAGACATCGGAAAGAAGTCTATCTGCTTCCCACTTTTTTGTATCATCTTTCACCTTTGGGTCGCCGTACACCTGCTTCATTCCTAAAGGTTTTGCTCCTGGATCACAGATAGCATCTTCAATACCTTCGTAATTCTTGGTAATTTCAATACCCACACAGGTGCTTCTTCAATACCATGACCTCTTAATTCCCTGAATCCCTTTTCTTTTATGACCTTCTCCTCAACATTACTCGTACATTCACCCCATGGTCATCCCCTGGATTCTGTCACTCCTAGATGGCATTCCCTTTCCATAGAAAGCTATGTTGTCTACTTTGACAAAATGTTTGTCTGCTTGGTCATTGTCAGACACACCCAAGATTTTTTGATTAAGTTCACAGTCTAATATGGGCACAGTTCATGGCACCCCAGGTACAGTTACAACGATAACATCCAAAGATCCTAAGTCACCATAACAGATATAATAAAAATTTTTGAAATATTATACAATATTGTGACAATGATACGGAGACATAAAGTGAATACATGTTGGAAAAATGATGTCGATAGACTTGCTCAAAGTAGGGTTGCCACAAACCTTCAATTTGTTAAGACCACACAGTATCTCCAATACGCAGTAAAGGGAGGTATAATGAAACAAGGTGTGCCTGTATCTTATTTGTTAAGCATCTGTTCATATTTGTCCATTTTTCATCAGACTGTCTATATTATTAAAAGGTAAGACTTTATCACTCACCTTCCCTGCTTTGTCTTTCTCTCCAAGGACCTCTGGTAAATAAAATAGAATTTAGTAATTTCACAAATGGAATTTATAAATGCTAGAATTTGTATTGCTGAAGTGACACATTCATACACATACATCTATACATATATTTCTCTCTATATAAATTAAAACTATGAGTTCATGCTGATACTTCCAATTTTCATATAATATCTCAGGGTTTATTCTAGATTTCCTCTTTTTCTCATCTGCAACTTCTTCTCTAACAAAAATCTGCTTTAATCACAGTCTATCTTAAATAAAATACTACTTAATCAACAATGTAAGAACAATCCAACATCAAAAGTTCATTTCATATTCTCCTATCTTGTACACAAAATCCTGTAATTATCATATTATTTACTTTAAATAATGAATAGTCTTCAAAATATGTGTTAAAGCTGACATATAACCAAATTTGAAATAATTTTATCCTCTATTTCTTCAAATATTCTTATATCCATTTTCTTTCTCCACTTCTCCTAGAACTCTAATTACACATATGCTTGCACGCTTCATATTACCCAAAAGGTCATTAAGATTTTCTTCACATTTTCCATCATTTTTTCCTCTATGAACTTAATGAATGACTTCTACTGAACTTTTTCAAATTCCTTTATCCTTTCTTCTGTTGTGTGTAAACAATTCGGTGTCCAGTCTATCTATTGAGTTCCTTAAATTTCTTTTATTTCAGTTCTAGGATTTCTATTTTGTTCTTTTTACAGTTTCTAAAATTTGCTTTTGAAGTTAAGTTGACTACACCTTTACTTATTACAGTCATCTTTTACTATATAATCATTATTTATCATAATTATTTTAAATTATGTTAGTCCAGCGTCCGAATGGTCTGTGACTCTACTTTTATTGAATGATTTTTCTCTTGACTGTGAGTAACTTCCCTGTTTTATATAACATCATTTTTTTTTTAATTGTAAGCCATGCTTTATGTCTAAAAAGTCAGTAGAGACTGAAATTTGGGACTGCGATGTGACTTCTCCCAATAGCTGGACCTCTGATTATGAACACCAAGAGGCTAAGAACTCTGTTTTTCATACTGTGCCCTATATTTCTGCACTGTCACAGAGCTGATAGCGTTGATTTTCTCCGAAGCTGAATTGAGCAGAGATTTTGTTGTATCTTTCTGTAGACTCAGGTCATATTTACCTTTACACACTTTCAATATCAGTTTCACTTCTCCCTCTAGCAGCATCCTGGAAACAAATCCTGCTGGACTTCAAGATTTCAAGTGTGCGAGACCTTTATCTGCAGGACCTTAAAGCCGTGACATTGCAGACTATGAACAACGTGAAACTTCATGACCACTTTATACCTCCAGTCCGCAAGAATGCAGATCGAGAAGGTGTTAAGAGTAAGAGATTTTGAAACTGTTAAAACATGAGATCATGAGATTGCTTTCCATGTTTTAAACTAGATTGTCTTTTCTAGAGAAGTTTTAGAGACACAGAAGAATTAAGCAGAAGAGATAGAGATTTTCTACACACCCTCTGCCCTCCCCACATCCAACCTTCACCACTATCAATATTTCCCACCAGAGCAGTTCGTTTGTTACAATGAGCCTACACTGATACACCAATATCACCCTAAGCTCACAGTTTACATCAGGGTTCACTATTGGTGTTGTACATTCTATGAATGTTGAACATATGCATAATGGCATGTCTACATCTTTATACTATCATATAGAGTATTTTCATTGCCTTAAAAGCCTCTGTGTCCTAGCTGTTTATTCCCCCTTCTGCTCTAAGTCCAGACAACCACTGATCTTTTACTATCTCCAGAGATGTTACCTTCGACTTTTCAGCCATGCTTTTCACTGTTCACTCAGGGGAAAAAAAATTCTACACGAAAGAATTGCTTAATGGTGAGGATCAAATAGTTTGAAGCTTTCTGTCTCCAAATCTAACATACCATCATTGAGATCTGTCAAAAGTCTAGTTGCTTTTTTCTATGCTGAGTAAAGGTGTCCTTCTCTGGCAGGCTCTCTTTGCCAAACCTGCTTATATTCAGAAACTAATTTCATGTAGAAAAGTATTTTCTGTTCCTTACTTACTTAGGAAGGTCTCATCTTCTAGAAATTCAGTTTTTGTTTTTTTGTTGGTTTGTTTTAGGTTTGTTTTTGCATCCATAGCAAATTCATGACTTTAAAGTAAAGAATAATTTTTGATATATCTAAAAATTTCTTATTTCACTGGGAATGTAGATCCCTCCTACATTTTAACCAGACATGAAAAAGCAGTTGTTCTTAATAATGGGTTAAATTATTTACTGTAGGGAAGATGATGTCTGATTTATTCCTTGTAGTTTCACAAATGGAGTGTGCTTCCATAACAATCACCATTTCCACAAAGGGAGAAAAATGACATATGGGACTCTTTCAAGAAAAATAAAAAAAAATGCTGCTCTGCATTCTGTTAATTGAAAAATGGCTTCATTGCTACTGCTGCTGACACTGGAAATTCTGTTATCTGTCTAAAGTAGAGACTTCTATTGTTATGTATTAAAATAGCATTTAGTATAAATGGAGTTGGTTATAGGCAGTAACTGTTTGTAATCAAACTTTCATAAAGATTTTTGGTCAGTTATTTGAACATAACCGCAAATATAGAAGGAATGGGATGGGCTCTAAAACTTTATGATCCATCTTGGTCAAAATTCTCCTTCCTTACCTTGCATTACCATCATGGATTTTAATACAAATGCAGAACCGTTATCGGGCTATCAATATATTTTACAAATGACTCAAAATACTTTATGATTTAGAAATACTCTTCCAAGAGTGTCATCTGGAGCAATTTACCACCATTACAACAAAATACTCCCTCCATCAAGCAAAATAAAGCCACAGAGAACTAGTTTTCTCTGTATATCAAGACACTAGCTTGGGACATAAAAGTGGTTTAAAGCATCATTAGTCTAAGAGTATGCTCTTAGACAAACAACAACAACAAAATCCCAGAAATTTGTTGTGGTTGTCATAGAGGAAGACTTCTTTCCATGACACCTATGTGTACTATCTGAATTAATCTCATGATTATTTTTGTCATCTTGTTCTAGGAAAGTTTTACTTTTATGGGAAAATAAATTTTTGTGCCTTCTAGGAATATCAATCTTCTAGAAACTGACAGTAGACAGGATTACCATTCCCAAGACGTCATTATTTTATTTTAAAAGAAAATTCTTGGTCTGTGATTAAAAAAAAAAAAGAAATTGTTTTAAAAAGATCTCTGATATCTTAACTCTCGTTGCTTATGAAACTAGAGTCCTTGCCCCTACTTACTCATTGTCAACTTTCCCGCCCTCCACCAGCACACACACAGGCCAGTCTGCCATCTTCTCGGCACTCTGCATCACCAATACTGGTTGGACAATATTAACACCAATATCCTAGATGAGGATTCCCTGAATTTGGAAAGTCAGCTCATTTCCCTCAATTCCCTTGTCCACACTCTTCATTTCTTATTTAAAGTGCTTAGTAACAGAGAGGTTCTATGAATATTCATAAATCAGCATGGATGTTTTCCTAAACAAAGCTTCATATATATCTAAATAAATCTTATTACCTAAAAGGATACCCTTGTAGGAGACTGCTTCTGGTATGTGAAGGTTTTTGAAACTTCTCACTGGGGACAGTTTTTAAAGTCTTAAAAGCCACATTCCTTTTCTTTTCTTTTTCCTTTATTGGACAGGGTCTTGCTCTGTTACCCAGGCTATAGTGCCATGGCATCATCATAGCTCACAGCAACCTCCAATTCCTGGATTCAAGTGATCCTCCTGCCTCAGCCTCCTAAGTAGCTGGGACTACAGATGCGCACCACCACACCCAGCTAATTTTTCTATTGTTAGTAGAGATGGGGTCTCACTCTTGCTTGGGCTGGTCTTGAACTCCTGAGCTCCAGCAATACACCCAACTTAGCCTCGCAGAGTGCTAGCGTTATAGGCATGAAATCCCATTCCTGGCCAATGCCACATTCTTTTCAACAACAACAAGGACTGGATGCAATTTTCCATGAGTTTCCATTTGATTTTTAAGAAACTAGGTGGCGTAAAACTATCTTTTGCTCAGGAAAATACTTGATAGAGCACTTATAGATGGAAAGATGGTTTTGAATAGTGAAGTTAAAAATAAAAAGTATTTAGACTGTGGTACATAGAAAGTAACATGTTTTACAATATAATGTAATCTACATGAAATTCTACCTTACCGTGAGCACTGCACTTGAATGTTTTCTGTTTGATTCTATTTCATTTTCTTAAAATGCAATATATTGAATATTTGTGTTCCCCTAAAATTCATATGTGAAAGCCAAAATCACCTGATGGGATGTTATTTGGAAGTGGGGACTTTGAAAGGTAATTATGCTATGAGGGTGGAGCCCTCATGAGGGAATTAGCACCCTTAGTAAAGAGGGCAGGGAGAAAGTGAGAGAGAGAGCTCTAGTCCCCTTCCACCACATGAGGTCAGTGAGAAGACATCAGTCTATGATGGAAGCCGGCACTCACCAGACACAAGATCTGCTGGCATCTTGATCTTGAACTTTCCAGACTTCAGAACTGTAAGAAATCAACTTGTTTTTTTAATAAATTCCCCAGTTTGTGGTATTTTTTAATAGCTGCCTGAATGGACTAAGTCACAATGAAATGGATTTCTCAGCACACTAATTAGTCACAACCTATAATTTAAAAAGCATTAGTGTAGAAAAAAAAAATCAGCAAAACAAAGAGAAAGCCAATCTTCTCTGAATAAAGAATTCACAGGAATTTGGGGGTGAAGGAGTGGGGAAAATGAGAAAAGAGAGAGGTAAGGACTAAGGATCATGCCAAGAGGTTAGGTGTTAGAGGAAATGGTCAGGAAGAAATCCTGAGGGTCAAAATGCACGAAGACCTTTAACTTGAGAGTTAATATTCTACTGTCATGTATACACAGTAATGGAAAGTAAATAATCACCTCCATTGCTATAAAAGGTCAGTAAAATTGTACCTCATTCACAGTTTTGTGTTGGTTGCATGATGGAGAGATGGAATGGAATTTATTCCATTTTGGAAAGATGGAATGAGGGCCATGTGTGCCTAAGACAGAAACAAAAAAAAGCATGCAAAGCATGGCGAGATCACTGAGGATCTAAAGTTTAATCACATAAAGCTCAGAGGTAGCAGATACCATGTAAAATAGCCTCCTCCTGCTCCCAAAGTTCTCTTCCCAATGACTACAACAACAGTATCTCAAAAATATTTCAAAGACACTGATGTTTTAGAACCTACAGAGGTGAAACAAGTCTATTTTCTTTGAATGTCAGAAGAACTATGGTATTTGCAGATAGTATGCCCGTGGTACACCTACGATTTTATTCAGAGCCAACTCAAGTGATGTAGGGAAGTTAGCCACCTAGGTATTTCTGTTTGGAGGAAAATGTTTCGCAGAAATCACACTACCTCTTGAGCCCTGGACTCGGCATCAAATACCAGGACCTTAGCTCATGCCCTTTGCATCGCAGAGACTTTGAACACTTCAGAATGTGAGGCCTCCTCTGTTCTTGTAAAGACAAGTCCCAAAAAGTAGTCTTTGAGCTCAAGGAAACAAACTTTGTCTTCATTTGTGGTAGCATGTGTATTTTCTTAGGCATTAGATGTTTGGCTTTTATTTTTGTTTTCTAGATCACAGTAGAAAAAATTCTATCAGAGTCAATATTCATTCTTACCTCCTCTGGCCGCTGTGCTGGTTTAACCCATCCAGTTATCTTGTTCCTAAATCAATCTCAACCAAAGTGGCCCAGAGATCAGTAGGCTTTGATCTGCCAGCTGGTGTCATCTCAAACTTCTCCCATCACGGACAAATCCAGCATCCAGCAAGACTGGGGAGAGCCCAGGTCAGCCGCCTGCCCTTTGCAAGTTGGCTATCAGGTAGGCTTTGCTCCCCTGTCCATCTGACAATTTTTGCCTGAATTCTTAGGGGGCTCTATCCCAAACTCCCATCAGCTTGAAAACTGTGCCCTTGTGTCTCTGTCAGGGCTCTAGATCCTCCACGAGCTATAAGCAAGAATCTTAGCAGATTGTATGGGCCCCCTTCCTTCTCCTCACTATGCACACCCTCAACTGACACTAAAAGACACCCTTCCTGAGAGCTAGAGCACCAGCCACCATGACCCATGCCAGGATCAGAACTTTAAGGCCCGCAATTGGTCTGGGTCAAGTCTGGGCATGATTACTTTAATGGAAACCCTCCCTTGCTTTCCCATTCCAAGCCACAAGCTGGCACAGGTGACCTTGCTCTATTTGCCTTACTTCATCTCACCTCCCTCTTCTTCCTTATTTTGCAGAGCAGGAGCTTCCTACAACCTGTCCCAGGCCAGAGCTTCCCCAATGTGACATTCAACATTAGGCCATTTGAGACATGCTTTTGGAACCAAACATAACACATACTAGGAGCCTTTCCGCTCCCCCCTCAAGACATGGTCTTGACAATATCTCCACTGAAACATTTTTCATGCTTATACTTTTCTTTCAGAGGAAGTCTATTAACCTACATCTTCTACAACTTGGTGGAGAAATCCAAGTCTCTGACCCCTGAAAGCAGCATCGTACCTGCCCACAAGGACAGCCCTTGTGCTACAGAACCCCACACGCATCAGAAGTCCTGGCAGTGGGCTTGGCTTTGCAAATATCCCCTTCACCTGGTCACAGGGGTACTCAAAAATATTTTAAATCTTGTCACTTCAATGGAGATTCTTTTCTCTAAAGAATGGTTATTTATTTTTATGCTGACATGAAACAACACATAAAAATAAATGAAGGTGTTTGACCAAGACTGCAAATCAAAGCACATGTGGCCTGTCTGTGACATGATTTGTACTCCTCTGGTTATAGATGTCACTTGTACTCTTCTTCATCCTACATATATTGAAATGCATGTATATGCAGATTAATTTTAATCTAAGAAATTTACTGGCTCTAATGGTCTTGGCGATTATTAGTAAGTCCTTGAAATAACACCATATAATAGAAGTTTCTCAACCCTGTTACGCATTCACAGAGACCCAGGTGTGAGGGGTCCCTGTGTTGAAGGACAGAATGCTTCAGAATCACAGATCTGCCCACATTTCAGCGGATACACTGGCATCCAATTCCCCTTTTCTTCACAAAAGCTCCTCACCAATTCCTTAAGAAAGCACTAATTCTGTTTCTGTTTGAAGGCAGAGGAAATGCCTTCTAATTTTTTTAATTCAGTGAAGAAAGGGAGTCTCATTAATCTTTTAGAATTTTTTTCTCTAAATGAGAAGAAAACTAACCAGCATCTGTGATGTTAAAAACACACGCTTTTCTCTAAAATTCTTCACAAAATTAAAGAGGCACATTACCGTCATTCTCTCTTTAGGTTTCTTTCAAAATAGCATGATAATTCGCACATATATTTTTGCTGGAGCCCCTGCTATTTGAGTCTATTCACTGCACCAGACTTGTTTGGGTCACAGCAACAGAAGGGTAAACCATCATTCAAGAATCAACAAGCAATAGAATTTTATTTACTGAAGACGACTGAACTTCATCTTCAAAGCCACTTTCCTTTCCTGATACGAGTGTTGTTCACTGCATCATGGGAAAATCAGTCCAAGCGATTTTTAGCATTCTTTCTGAATTTTAAAAACAGGCGATGGAATTTTACATAAATGTAAGTTGACTTTTGAAATTCTAGACCTGATTACTGAACGCATCACAGGTTAGGAGAGTGTGTGTTTCCTCTCACTTTTCTCTTTGAGAAAATTTTGCAGCTCAGGAAAACTTGACCTTAAATAATAACAGAGCCGGAAGCCCAAGGAAGAAAATCTGCCCGTCTACTCTTTATCCCCTATGAAGGTATCTAGACTAGAAAGTCTTCATTTCTGCCAGGAAAGAGAGAAGTAAATGATGTAAAAACGTGGGGGCTCCTTCCTCTGTTCAAATAAAATGTAGCAAAAATACAGGTTAAAATTTCTATCCCGAGAGATTTTTCAAAGTTTCAAATACTATGGCTGCTCAGAAGGTTCCCACAAGGTTATATCTACCTTGATGAAGTCACTGCACCCGAGATCTGGTCTCGGGCTGGCAAGTTAAGAAACCTGATTTGACTGAGTACATGGCAAGTCGCTCTGTCACCCCTCAGAGGCGAACTTGCCTTAATCGGGTTTGCAGAGACAGAATGCCTGTTTATGATGATTCAATGAGAAGCAAGCATATGGGAAGCCAAGTTATTATAGGGTTTCATGGAGTGTGTGGAAGCAGAATGCAGGAGAGAGATGATCGTAATACGAATCTCCCAGGGCAAGGTGCTTCGGGCCTTCTCACCAGCCTCCGGAAGAGCTGTGCCAACGAAACCATAATGTCAATTTATCGTATTGAAGCTGCCTTTTCCCTGGATGGTATTTGGACGTCTCAGCATTGATTTCAGGGCTCTTTCTTTTGTCTCCGATTTCATTATTGACCAATTCCTTTGGCTTATACAATTTTGGATGGTTTCTTAGCTCTGCCCTTTAGCAAGCACAGAAAATAACCCTACCTGCTGCATTTGACTCCCAAGTCTTTGGGAGGGCCGTGTTGCATAAGCCTTACCTCTGTGCATGGCTTTCTGTGGTTCCCATATATTCACAGCAACTGTTATGTCAATTTAAAAAATTCACAGTTTGGCCAGGTGCAGTGGCTTGTGTGTGTAACCCTAGCACTCTAGGAAGCTGAGGAGGGAGGATTGCTTGAGCTCAGGAGTTCAGGACAAATTTGAAGAAGAGCAAGCCCCCATCTGAACTAAAAATAGAAAACAAAAAACTAGCCCAGCAACATGGTGGGTGCCTATAGTCTCAGCCTCTCAGAGGCTTAGGCAGGAGAATCACTTGAGCCCCAGAGTTTGAGGTTGCTGTGAGCGGTGATGATGCCACGACACTCTATCCATATAGATGACACTCTGTTCAAAAAAAAAAAAAAAGAATCTACAGCTAATTAGTGAGCCCCTACTGTGTGCCTGGAACTCTCCTAGACAGGGCAATATATACAGAAGACGTATACACTCCCAGCCCCAGATGCTTTTGTCTGCCTGGAAAGCAAACTACTGCATATTTTTTAAAAAATTCAAAAACCACAAATGGAAGTAGAAAACCATCAATACAACAGGAGTTTTAAAGATGAAGGAAACAAGCTAAGGTAGGAGTGGCTTCATGGAGAAAGTAGGACTGAACTAGATTTTGAAAGGTGAGTAGAAGAAAGAACAGAAAGAGATTTTCCTGTCTCGAAAAGTCACATAAACAAAAGAAGTGAGATGAAATTCAGTGCAAAGTCTGGGGAGTATTAGAGCATGATGGGCCCTCAAAAATGTATATCAAAAAAATGAATGAAGTTAGGGGTATGTAGTTGGACCACAGCAAAAAGTAAGATTCATTTAGTAGTATGGGAAAGAGTAGGTGTCTTGAAAGCTAGGAAGAGCCATAGAGATATGGTATCTTATTACATATACAAAAAATGCTAGAGATTCATCTAGAATACTTTCCTAGTTCCTTTTCTCTTTCCCAATTGAAAGACAAGCACTTTATAGGGACATAATTCTACCTGTAAAAGTTATACTCAAAACACAGAAGGTTTAATACAAACAGACAAATTGCACACAATAAACGAACTAGATAGTTTTGCATAATGACCATTCACTTATAATACTGTCTACTTATTCCCTCTTTTTAAATTAAAAAGCTTTTTCCAACTTTAAAATTTTCAGGGGGGAGAGGCCCATTATTGTCATTTTCCCTCCCATTTTCTTTTCCCCTCGTTTTATATTTCTCCTTAATTTATCCATCCCAGGCATGGATAGTGCATAGTATTTGCCAAATGCATGCTAAGAACTGAGCCCGCCCTGAAAATAAATAAGTCAACACCTGACCCAATGCTCATCTGGCAGAGAAAATAGACAGGGAGAGGCAAGTAAATAATACCCACCAGCGAAACCGCAGAAATGCGAAATGAAGGGACGTCACACGGACGTGGAGTGACAGAAGGGAAAATGCTCTCAGACTCGCGGCCAGAGGAGACGCCTCTGCTGGGGCCCAGAAGGGGAGGGCAGGAAAGAACCAGCTGTGTGTGTGTGTGTGCATCTGTGTGTATGAGCTTGTGTGAAAGTCTGTACGTGAGTGTGCACAAGTGTGCCTGTGTGTGTGTGACCATGAATGCAAGCAGCGGTGCTGGCAGGGAGAGCAAAAGAGGAAGCTGGTGCTCCCAGGCACAAGGCGCAGGGCACAGGAAGGTGCTCAGATGACATCTCAGTGTCTGCAGACCCTGGAAGGAGAACAGTTTGCCCGGGCTGTGTGGGGGGTGGGAATGGGGGGCGTGGAACTAGACGGGCCAGGCAGAGCACAGGAGGCACAGCTCATAAAGCGCCCCGCAGGCTAAGTGCAGCTTAGATTTTAATCAAAGGGTAAGTAGGATGAGGACAGATTTATGCTTTTAAAGGTCACCCTGATCTCCAGGTGGAGACTAGGTGTGATAGACGCAAACAAAGTATCAGCAGAACAAGTGACCCCATCTCAGGGTGGGCAAAGGACTTGAAGAGAAACTTCTCTGAAGAAGACAGGCACGCGGCCTACAAGCACATGAAAAAATGCTCAGCATCCTTAATCATCAGAGAAATGCAAATCAAAACTACTTTGAGATATCATCTAACTCCAGTAAGATTAGCCCACATGACAAAATCCCAAAACCAGAGATGTTGGCGTGGATGTGGAGAAAATGGAACACTTCTACACTGCTGGTGGGAATGCACACTAATATGTTCCTTTTGGAAGGATGTTTGGAGAGTACTTAGGGAACTAAAAATTGACCTGCCATTTGACCCTATAATTCCTTTACTAGGTATATACCCAGAAGATCAAAAATCACATTATAACAAAGACATCTGTACCAGAATGTTCGTTGCAGCCCAATTCATAATTGCTAAGTCATGGAAGAAACCTAAGTGCCCATCGATCCATGAATGGATTAATAAATTGTGGTACATGTATACCATGGAATATTATGCAGCCTTAAAGAAAGATGGAAACTTTACCTCTTTCATG
>CAUYRH010047641.1:0-19142 GCA_963574655.1 Perodicticus potto | reverse complement strand
ATTGCAGGGTCAAATGGTAGGTCAAATTTTAGTTCCTTGAGAATTTTCTGTATTTCTTTCCAAAAAGGCTGCATTAGTTTGCAATCCCACCAGCTTTCAGAATGGGAGAATATTTTTGCACATTATGATTCCGAGAAAGGTCTGATAACTAGAATCTACAGAGAATTCGAATTAATCACTAAGAAAAGAACAGCCCCACTACTTTGTGGGCAAGAGACAGAGAACAGTGTAGCAGTGTTCACTTGTCTCTACATCCACCCCAATGCCTGCAGTTTTGAGATTTTGTGTCGTAGGCTAATCTTACTATAGTTAGGTGACATCTCAAAGTGGTCTCGGTTTGTATTTCTCTGACAATTAAAGATGATGAGCAGGTTTTCATGTGTTTGTTAGCCATTCGCCTGTCATCTTCAGAGAAGTTTCTGTTCAAGTATCTTGCCCACAAAAATGTGAGGGGTTTTGTTCTTTTCTTAGTGATTAATTTGAGTTCTCTGTAGATTCTACTTATCAGACCTTTGTTGGAATCATAATGTGCAAAAATCTTCTCCCCTTCTGAAGGCTGTCTGTTTGCTTTACTTGCAGTGCTCTTAGTTCCTTGAGAATGTGCAGAAGCATTTTAGCTTGATCAAATACCAGTAATATATGTTTGATGTTACTTCAATTGCCAGATGAGTCCTCCTCATAAAATATTTTCCCAGGCCAATATGTTCAGGCATTTTCCCGGCCCAGTTTCAGTCTACTATAGGTCGCTAGCCAGTACTCCTAGCACTATTTGTTACATAGGGATCTTTTCCCCGATACATGTTTTTGTTAGGCTTATCAAGGATCAAATGATGAAATGTGGCTGGGTTTGTCTCTAGATTCTCTATTCTGTTCCATATTTCTACCTGTCTCTTTTTGTGTCAGTACCATGCTGTTTTGATCACTATAGATTTGTAGTATAACCTGAAGTCTGGTAACATGATGACTCCTGATTTGTTTTTATTTCTAAGTAATAAGTAATGTATTGGCTATTCTAAGTTTTTTCCAATTCCATATAAAATGAAGTACTATTTTTTTTTAAGTTCTTTAATGTATGACATTGGTGCTTTGATAGGGATTTCGTTAAATCTGTAGATTGCTTTGGGTAGTATGGACATTTTCACAATGTTGATTCTTCCCAGCCATGAGTATGGTATGTTTTTCCATTTGTTACCATCTTCAGCTATTTCTATTCTCAGAGTTTCATAATTCTCATTATAGAGATCTTTCATGTCCTTTGTTAGATAAGTTCCGAGGTATTTTATCTTTGGCACTACTATAAAAAGAATAGAGTCTTTGACTATATTTTCGGCTTGCCTATTGTTGGTATACATAAAAGCTACTGAATTGTAAGTACTGCTTTTGTATCCTGAGACATTGCTATATTTATTTATCACTTTTTAGAGCTTTGTGGTTGAGTCCCTGGGGTTTTCCATGTATAAGAGCATGTCATCCACAAAGAGGGAGAGTTTGACCTCCTCTAACTCCATTTGAATACTCTGGATCCCCTTCTCTTGCCTGATTGCAATGGATGGGACTTCCATGCTGAAATGCAGTGGTGACAATGGCATCCTCGTCTAGTTCCAGATCTGAGTGGAAATGTTTTTAATTTTAATCCATTCACTATGATAATGGCTGAGGATGGCCTCTATTAGTTTAAGAAATGTTCCATCTAAGCCTATTTTCTTAAATATTCTAATCATGAAGGGATGTTGGATATTATCAAAAGCTTTTTCTGCAGGAATTGATAGAATCATATGGTCTTTGTTTTTTATTTTATTTATGTAATATATTATATTTATAGATTTATGTATGTTGAAACACCCTTGTAACCCTGGGATAAAACCAATTTGATCGTGGTGTGTAATTTTTTTTGATATGTCCTTGAATTCTGTTTGCTAGGATCTTATTGAATATTTTCTCATTGTTATTTATTAATAATGTTGGTCAATAGTTTTCTTTTTTTGTTGGGTCCTTTCTCGATTTGAAGATCAAGGTGATGTTTCCTTCATAGAATGTGTTGGGGAGGAAACCTTCTTTTTCCATGTTTTGGAAAAGATTATGTGATATAGGTACTAATTCCTCCCTGAAGGAGAGAATTCTGATGTGAAACCATCCGGTCCCAAACTTTTCTTTGTGGGGAGTTTTTAGCTGATGCTATTTCAGTGCCTTATATAGGTTTATTTAAAATTCCCAATTGTTTGTGGTTGAGTCTAGGAAGGTGGTGTGCTTCTAGGTATTGGTCCATTTCCTCCAGATTTTCATGTTTATGAGAATAGAGTTTTTGTAGTAGTCATTTAGGATTTTTTGAATTTCTGTGGTATCTGTTGTTATTTCTCCTTTATAGTTTCTGATTGACATTATTAGGGATTTTACTTTTCTATTACTGATTAGGTTAGCCAAAAGTTTATCAATTTTATTAATCTTTTCAAAGAATCAACTTTTTGTTTCATTGATCTTTGCAATGACTCTTTGGTTCACAATTTCATTGAATTCTGCTCTAATTGTGGTTAGGTTTTTACTTCTGCTAGATTTAGGGTTAGATTATTCTACCTTTTCCAGTTGCTTGAGATGACCCATTAGGTTATTGACTTTCTCTCTTTCTGATTATTGATGAAGGATTATAATACTATAAATTTCCCTCTTAGGACTGCCTTTGAAGAATTCCACAGGTATTGATAATTTATGTCTTCATTATCATTTTGTCCCCCAAATTTGATGATTTCCTTCTTAATCTCATCTTTGGCCCAGCTATCATTCAGCCTAAGGTTATTTAGTTTCTATAACTTTGTTTGAGTATAAAGATTTCTGTTGCTCTTGAGTTCAACTTTTATTCTGTGATGGTCAGAGAAGATACAAGGAATAATTTCTATTCTTTTAAATTTCTTGAGGTTAGACTTGTGTCCTAAGTTATGATCAGTCTTGGAGAGTGATCAATGGGCTGATGATAAGAATGTGTATTCAGTTTTATTAGGATGAAATGTTCTGTAGAGGTCTGTTAAAGTACGTTTGTTGTGGCTCAAGTTTAAATCCATTATTTCTTTGTTCAGTTCCTTCTTGGAGGATCTATCCAGAACTGTCATTGGGATGTTAAAATCTCCAAATATTTTGGTGCAAAAAGATATCAAAATGTTCATATCCATACGGTTTGCTTTAAAAATTGAGATGCATTTAAATAGGGCACATTAATGTTAATTATTGAAATCTCTTCATGTTGAGTGTTTGTGTATAGTAGTATCCATTCTTGTCTTTCCTTATCTTTGTTGGTTTGAATCCTATTGTATCTGCTAATAAAATTGCATCTCCTGTTTTTTTCTGATTTCCATTTGCCTGTGTTATAGATGTCCAGCCCTTCATCCTGAGCCTTTTTTTCCTCCTTCAAGGTAAAATGAGTCTCTTTGAGGCACAGATACCTGGCCTGAATTTTTATATCCAGTAGGCTGCCAACTTGTGCCCCTTTAGAGGACAATTTAAGCCATTTACCTTTATTGAGAGAAATGATAGGTATGGTAGTGTTTTGGCCATTATGTTTTTCGAACATCCAGTGCATATTTTTAATCCCTTCACCATTGTGGAAGGTAGGCTGTGCTCGATAAATTCTGGGTGAGTTTACTTTGGTGGTAGACCACTGTGGTGGTCATTATGGAAAATGTGTCTGAGTATTTCCTGGAGAGCTGGTTTAGTTATGGCAAATTGCCTCAACATGTGTACATCAGTAAAGTATTTGATTTCTCCATCACAAATGAAGCTCAATTTAGCTGGATACAGGATCCTAAAAGTTGTTAAAAGTTGTTTTGTTTTAGAAGATTGAAGGTTGATGATGATCCTCTTCTGGCTTGAAAAGTTTTGGCTGAAGGATCAGTCATTCTAATATTTCTCCCATTGTAGGTAATGCTTTTCTTACATCTGGCTGCTTCCAGGATTTTCTCCTTCATATTAACTTTGGCAAATTTAATTACCATATGTCTAGGAGATGCTTGATTTGGATTGAGTCTTGGTAGGGTTCTGAAACTATCTACTATCTGAACTGTCACATCTCTTGCATTGCTTGGGAAATTTTCTTCCATAATACCTTGGAGTAGAGCATCTGTGCCTTTAGGACTATCTTCTTCTTCAGGAATTACTATAAGTCAGATGTTTGATCTTTTAGAATGATCCCACAATTCTCTCAGGAAATGTTCTGTTCTTGTTTTCCATTTTTCTGCCTGTTTGAGTGCTTGGGATTGTTCAAAAGCCTGGTCTTCAATTTCTGAGTTTTTTTCTTCTGCCTGCTCAACTCAATTACTGAGGGATTCTACTACATTTTGAAGCTCCTGAAATAACTTTTTCACTTTCCTTGAGCTCTGCTATACTTTTTCTCATTATTTCCTTATCTTTGGTGACTTTATCTTTGAATTCATTAATTTCTTGAGACAAATTTGAACTACTCTTTGAATTTCTATTTCCATCTTTTCCTCCATTCTATTCGTCTTATTTGCCATTCATATTCTGAGTTACATTTCTGATAATTCAGCCCTTTGTCTATGAATGGGATCTTCTTTTGTATCTCCTTTGTGCTTGGAGAATGGGGACTAAGAACCTATTCTTGGCAAGGGAAAGCACCCCCAGAAAAAGAAGAATCTTAAAAAGTAAACTGAGTGAATCTGAACAAATAAAAGTCAGCTAGTTTACATTTAAGCTATCCATTGCTAGCAAGCTTCTTGCCTTTTCTGAAATTCTAGCCAGTTGGGGATATAGCTTATAAACACCCTGCTGGGTCTGTGAGCACCCTGAGGAAAATAATGGCCATAGAAGAGACTGTGGGGTTAACCAGCCCTTTACCAATGACATGGGGCTTGTGATCGTGGCTCTTCCCCTACAATATTACAAAAGTCCCTTTCAGAGCTGTAGCCAGAGACTCTGAGGACCTGCTTGGTGAGATAGTGCAAGATGGATCTTTCTTAAAGTCTGCCAGCCTCTACTCAATCCTAACAAATCGCAATATAAAGCTGAAATCTCAGCTGGGGAGAGATACAATCAACTGCAGCACCCCACCCTCCACCAGTGACTGCTGGAGGGGGAGAATCAGTCTCTCCCACTAGAAAACAACTGCCACTCAACCTCTGAGGGTCCTCATGTGGACAGCCCAGGTTGAGAGTTTTTATTAGATTATCCTACTTGGTACAATCACTGCTCAATAGGGAGAGTTCAAAGGGTCTCCAGGGGCCCAATGGTAGAAATCCACATGCAATTCTGTCTTGCAAACCCAAGAAGATGGAGCCTGGACTCCTCTGCTGACCCACCAAGTCAGAAAAGATAACACACAACCACACACCATTGCTGTGCATCTCTCTCCCCAGCACATCCCTCTCTTCCCATGCCCCCTGCTTCCACAGCAGTCACTGTTTCTGTGCTTTGGTCCAGTGGCCCACCCAATGCCCAGGCTGCTAAGGGAATTGCCAAACACTCTGAGCCGTGCAGGGGGAAGCCCTTCAGACCACCAGGCAAGGGGAGAAGGGTGGACTGGAAGTTTAGAATTGTAGGGAAAATATTTATTCAATTTTATGCCAGGCGAGATGATTCCTAGGCTCATAAGTGGGCTCTCTCTGGAGAAAGAGGCCTGGTGTTTAGTGGCTCTCTCCCATGGGGTAAAAGGAGAGGTCTTTTGTTCCCTGCTCCCTCTCATAGAGCCCACAAACCTCCTGCTTGGGGGACGGATCTCTTGTTGTCTTGGTGATGTTTTTTGTACCTAGAATTTGTTTTCTTAGATCCTCTAACTTGGTGTCACAGCTTGCCTCAGCAGAGATGATATGCACTCGTTATCTTCTTTTTCAGCTCAGCTCCCCAGCTTTAGCTTCACTGAGTCCACTTCTGTCCAGTATCTCTCCCTCTGAACAGGAGCCTCTGGTGAAAGCTGCCTCTAGTCACCCATGTTCCTTTATCCCTCCATCCTATGTATCTTGTAAACAGAAAGAGGAAGCCATAGCTGTTAAGTGCTGAGAGGCATTTTAACAAAGTATCAAAATGAACTGAACTTAGAACCATAATCTTTGAATGACTATATCAAAAAATGTTAACTAACACTCAAAAAAATGATGCACCATTCACAAAACATTTTAATGCTCAGTAATGTGATTGGTAATATTTAAGAGTAAAATTAAGTTGGATAATTAAAAATAATTTTAATAGCTTATTTAATTTATCATTTTTATTCTGTAAACTTTTTAATCTAATATATAACTGACATTTATTAGTAATGTATGTAATTTATGAACATATATATAAGTATGTATACACACAATCCCAATGTGCACATATATCATAATACATTTAATACATATATGTTTGTATATAAATATATGTATGCATGTATGTGTGTTGTACAGTTAAATATTTGAAATTCTTGGTGGACAAGATCAAAGGTATGTTTGAAAACTATTGCATTAAGTAGAGTGAGTTAGGCAGTGAAGAGTCCTTTTATCAGTACCCACACAGCTTACCCCACACAGCTCAGTTATATAAGCCTTCACACCTCATTATACAGTCTAGAGAAGTAATGACATGGCATTCCTGGAGTGTCACAGCAAAGGAAAGGGAAGACCAAACTCTCTGAGCTTCCTCTCACCTTTTTTCAGACCATAATTAATCAAGATAGTGATTTCACTTTCAGCCTGAATTTTAGCAAAGATGCAGATTTTAAAGGGTCAAGTGATTCCTGGTATAAAAATTAAAATTACATTAAAAATAGTGTTGTAGTAGTAAATGTTTTCAACTGCTCTCCAGACAAAAGCCCTGATTTGTAGCATTCGCCAATTTCTATGGCACAAATACTTCTACCATGGCCAATTTCAGCCTACTAGCATGGCATCATTGAATGCTGAGGTTGAAAGATATGCATAAAATCAGCTCTTGCAAGACAGGATGAGCTGGTTCCAGTGCACATCACTGAAAAATAAATACAATTTCCAGATGAAGGATACCATACTGGTGACAGAATCTCTCTGTCTCTCATTTTCACCTCCAACCCATGTTACTGAATCAAAGAATAGAAGAAAATATAGATGCGAGATAACTTAAAATTGTACCCCAAGCCATTCGCTTCTAAGTTCTAAGATCTTGCACTAATCAATGCATGTGCTGGACCTCAGTTTTTTCGTATGTCAAATGAGCATAATATTGCCTATCCCATTGACCTTCCAGGATTGTCATGAGGATAAAATGCAATTGTATAAGTGTGTGCTGTACACATTTAAGAATAAACTTCTGCTTTCCCTATCCACCAGGCAAATATTTCTCAAAGTTGTACACTTTAGCATTGTCAAAAAGGTAAATATTCAAGGTGCATGAATTGTGAATAGGAAATTAGGAAAATATAAATGGCAAAGCATCTAGTAAGGGAATTTCATGCCCAGCACCTCCTGCATTTAGGGCTTCTAGTGCATTTTATTTTCCACAATTTCTCTAATCATATGCAGTTCTTGTATAATTAACTACCTACCATATTTGAATGAGTGGGAAAACTATCGGTGGAAACAAAGACTTGATAATATTCACACAAATATATGTGCTTCTTTGACATATGCCATTCTTAAAATCAGTGCTGTTTTTATGCACTTCCCATACACCAACCCCTGCAGTAATATTCTAAAGTGTTGCCTACTCACTTTCTGTCGATTACCTTGCAGAGCGTGTATTATTAATGGTCTCCTTGCCATGCTTTCTGACCTCCTTGCTATGATCCATTTCCACCCATTAAGGCATTACATTATGCACTTTAGCAAAACATGAATCATAAATGAAATATTGATTAAAAAAACATAAACTGCTTTACATAAAAAACATTTCTATAAAGCAAAACTTCTAAACTAAAAAAATTTATTCAATTCAAAAGGCAGCATGCAGTTCAAACACATATACTGTATATGTTCAAGTATATATGTTCATGTTTAGTTTTATTTTTACAATAACTTTACTTTTTAATCTTAAAATTGTGTGTACTTTGAACTTATTGTCTCCTTATTGCATACATTTTGATAAATCTAGCTTGTTCCTTAAACAAAACCAGAAACTTTCTTTCTTCAAGAAATTTGAACTTTTTGTCTCCTTATTATATACATTTTGATAAATCCAGCTTGTTTCCTAAACAAAACCAGAAACTTTCTTTCTTCAAGAAATTTCAGTTGGAAATTTAAGTCTCAGTTTTAGGAATGAAAATGAAGGCCATTCAGCAGGGGTGAAGGAGTTCTAGGGTAAGGTATTATTGTGAAATATGTTGTATCTTTCAATAATATTCATTTTCTTAAAAGTATAAGAGAAATTTGATCTTCTGTGTGAAATGATACTTCACAAGATTCACAGATTCAAAATAAAGCAGTTTTATGTTTCCAAATTAAGTTACTCCTTTTCAATACTATTCACCCATTGAACACATATTTTGTTAAATTTGGCTAGTATATTTCCATTTTTCCTGATACTAATCAGTTGCCCTTGCAAACTGATTGTCATGCAAGTGACATCAGTTGTCGTGCAAGTGACAAGTGAAGCACTAGATAGTTACGGAAGTATAAACTTGTCTCTCTAAATGAACCAATGTAAGGCAAATAGTTAAATCCATGGAGATAGATGATCATCCCTTTTAGACAAGACTTCACCCCCATCATCTGGGAAAGATTATCATTTATGCAAAGGGGGGTTGTTAGCTCTGTCTTTATAAAAATAAAGCCCATTGCCAAGAAGCTGCATCTCTAAAATGAACATTAGACAGCAAGAATGCTAATTAAAAACATGGGATGATAAACTCTGCTATTTTCTGACCTCTCTTTTAAAGCATAGAGAGATTCTCAAATACCTGAAAGATGATTACCTCAAGGGGAGACATTCTTGGAGGAAAATAGCTCTATCTCTCTCTATTTATGTTCTCTCTCTCTCTCTCTCTCACACACACGCATGCATGCACGCAATTCTGACAGCACATGAGCTCATTCACATGCTGAGACAGCCAAGAGAATGAATCATGAGGATGGCTGTTCATACCATTATTATTGAGATCTCAGTAAATGCAGAATTAATGAATATGTTGATTCATATGCCACAACCCAGGAAAGATCTCTGTGTTCTGGTCTATCACTGACTTTAGTTTTCCAGGCATCTTATTTCCCATAGAAGAGGTAAATTTGAGGTATTAATTTCAATATTAAATTTAAAGCAAAGCACACCAATCAGAAAGAAAGAGATTATATTAGCTGTTATCCTTTTTAAGATATTCTCTTACTTAACAATTCTGACAGTTCTCACCTCTTCTTAGTCAAGCATGTCCCATTAGAAAATATCTCTGGGGATAAATGATAGCGATATGACATCAAGATAAGATAAAGGACAAAAAGATGGACAGAAAGGATGATAGCCCAAAAAAGGAGGGGAAATAAACATAGAAAAAGAAAGGGAAAAGCACAGTGAGATACCATTTTGCACTTATTAGAATGGCCAAAATCTAGACTATGGACAACATCAAATTCTGGCAAGAATGTGAAGCTACAGAAATTCTCATTGATTGCTGTTTAAAATGCAAAATGGTAGACACTTTGAAAAAATAGCTTGACAGTTTTTTACAAAACTAAACACACTCTTACCCTATGATACAGCAATTGAGCTCTTTGGCATTTATCTAAAGAATTTGAAAACATGTCCATGCAAAACCCTGCACATGGATGTTTATGGCAGCTTTATTAAAAATCCTCAAACTTAGAGGCAATCAAGATGAATGAATAAATGAAGTGTTGTTCAGCCAGACAATGGGATATTATTCAGCATTAGAAAGAAATGAGCCATCAAGCCATGAAAATACATGAAGGGAACTTAAATGCATGTTATTACTAAATAAAGGAAGGCAATTTGAAAAGGCTACATACTGTATAATTCCAACTGTATGACATTCTAGAAAAGGCAAAACTATGGAGACAGTAAAGAGATCAGTGATTGCCAACAGTTGGGAGGTAGGGAGGGATGAACAGGAGAAGCACAGAGGATTTTTAAGGCAGTGAAAATACTCTGTATGATACTGTAATGGCGGATAATCATCATAATACCACCATAGAAAGCACACCACCAAGAGAGAACCCTGATGTAAACTATGGACTTTTGTCAATATAGGTTCATCAGTTGTAACAAATGTATCACTCCTGTGTGGGATGTTGATAATGGGGAAAGCCCTGCATGGGGGATGGGGAACAAAAAATATATGTAGTATCCCTGGACCTTCTGCTCAATCTTTCTGTGAACCTAAAACTTCTCTAAAAGTAAGTTTTTAGGGTGGTACCTGTGGCTCATCAAGTAAGGTGCCGGCCCCATATACTGAAGGTAGTGGGTTCAAGCCCGGCCTCCACTGAACTGCAAAACGGAAAAATAGTTGGGCTTGTGGTGGGCGCCTGTAGTCCCAGCTACTTGGGAGGCTAAGGCAAGAGAATTGCTTAAGCCCAGGAGTTGAAGGTTGCTGTGAGCTGTGTGATGCCACGGCACTCTACCAAGGGCAGTAAAGTGAGACTCTGTCTATACAAAAAAAAAAAAAAAAAGTTTTTAGAAATATAAATAAAAAGGTGAACATCCTAAGCAAAAAACAAGGAAGAGGCATAGAGGAAATTTCAAAAATAAATAAATGAAAAAAGAAAAGGCAATAGGGAGAAGAGAAGAGAAAGACATTTTGAGGGGGAAGAAAGTAGGGAGCTGAAAGAAAGAATGTGAGCAGCCCCCTTGCACTTGGAACAGGTCAAGGTACAGAGAAATACTTGTGGGTTTGAGAGACTCATTGGGCAGAGAGCAGGAAAAAGGGTGGTAAAATGGAGCCTCCAGAGTATAACTGCCACCCTTGCCCCTAGAATCCTCACTCTGCAAGAGGACCAATGGCTGGGCCTTGGATTGAAACTGTCCTCAAGGCAGAGAAAAATGCAGCTGCAATCACAGCAATACCATGTCTTTGAATGTAAGTAACAGTCTCATTATGGACTGAACATTTATCATATGTATATGTTGAAATCTCAGTCCCCAGTGTGATGATATCAGGAGATTTCTTGGGAGATTTAGGAGATTCTTAGGTCATGAGGGTAGAGATTTGAGAGATTCTTAGGTCATGAGGGTGGAGTCCTCTTGAGTGGAATTAGTGCCCTGATAAAAGAGACCCTAAGAAGTTCCCTTGCTCTTTCTTCCCACATGCAGCTATAACCAGAAGGTGGCTGTCTGCAACCCAGAAGCAACCCCTCACCAGGACCCAACCATTCTGGCTCCCTGATCTTGGATTTCCAGACTCCAGAACCATGAAAAATTAATTCCTGTTGTTTATAAGCTACTTCATTATAGTAGCTCAAAAGTCCACAGCTTGACCTCTACTAGTCTTGTCCTAGTTAATGAGAATGAGCTCCAAATAGCCAATTAATGTCCACCCTCATGGAAAAATGCAAGAGGAAATAACCGCAAGCACGTCATAATCTTACAAGAAGTCAGGAGAGTCTTTGTTCACTGAATCAATCTGTAAAGTCAAGAGTGTAGTCTCCCACCCAAGCACACTGACCACAGCCTCCTTCCTAGAAGGTGTCTTCACCTTAGAGATGGCTAGTTCTGTGGTGAACTCTAATGCAAATGTAGAAGAAGTCTGGGTCTGAGAGTCCCAGTGACCCCTCCTTTATCTCAGCCAGTTTCTCTTTGTCTCCACAATGATGATAAGAAATGGAAACCTTCTATCTCATCCTGTCCCTTCCAGCTCTGAGAATCCTAGCTGATTAATTCACATAATAAACTGCAAATCCAACCCATGTGCACAGATTTGTTGTTTAGATGGGCCATCAAATTACAGAGTCTGGGGGCAGGGATGGGTATAGATACTGGCCATAGCTGCACTGGGTTTCAAATAAAAAATGCGTGCTAAATCTTCCTTTTCCCCTCCAGATTTTATTCTCATCCCGTGACCCAGTAGGCTGTTCTTGTTCTGTGTCAATTGCATTCTCACATCTAATTGGATTCAACCAATGGAAAGGCCCAGCAGGAGATTGGAAGAAGGAAGAAGAGCACAGTCTAGGTATTTATTCCCCTGGTCTCTTCTGTCAAAGATACAGAAAGAGTAGTTAAAGGTAGTAAGGACAGATTTAATTTGGTAATAATTATTGCAACAGGGAAGAGTCCAGTAGGCAGTGAACTTTGCCAAAATGAAAGTCTGGGGTGTGCTAGGGGAAAGGTTAAAGAGTAAGGGGTTGTTTCAGTGCTTTAGCCATCTGGATCCCTTGCAGGACAGCTGCCTCCCTTGACTGCCAGTTTCAGCTCCTGACAGGTGGTCCTCTTCACATAGCACTTTTCCTCACAGGTTTCTGGTAACCACTTCCTCCTCTTTCCTCTCCAGTTAGAGTGAGTAGTGGTACTCTTGATTTTAAACTGTCCCTCATGGTTTTCCTTGACTACACTTTTGTAAAGAATCATTTAATAAGTACATAGTAACTGTTGTTCTCAGAGTTCTGCTCACGTCCATTGGAACTCAGAGTGTGTTCTTGTTGATTGCCAGCTGCCAGGACCTGTACCCTGTTCCTGAAGACTTTTTCTCTGGTACCTTGGAAGCATGCTTTGCCCATAGCTGTAGCAAGCCAACTGTGCTATGGAATTAATGTTCCCTGCCATTGAGCAGATCTCAACCAGTGACTCTCAGGAGTTGATAATGAAATACCACAGCTCCCTCAACCTTGGGCGGGTTCACTCTAAGGCATGTGTTTCCAACCATTTTACATACATAGTTTTTTCATGTGTAATAAACTCTAGTCGCCTACTTTCAGTCATCTACTGTTGCACAGGAGCCTATTTAAACTTAGAGTGACTTAAACATTTCATGTGCTTACAGTTGCATGGGCCAGCAATTTTGGTTGGGCTTAGCTGGCCATGTCTTCTGCTGGTTTCAACCAGGATTACTCATTTGGCTACAGTCACTTGGAGGATCAGTTAGCTCCAGGTTCTGTAGGAAACCTGGAGCTAGAATAACTCATTTCCTCTCCACGTGGTCTCATCCTCCAGGGACTGGTGTAGGCCCCTTCACATGTTGATTAAAGAGCATTTCCAAGAGGGCGAGAGAACAAACAGAAAGGCCTCTTAAGGCCTAGTCCCAGTATCACTTTCACAGTGTTCTGTTGATCAAGGAAAGTCACAAAGCCAGCCTGAATTCAAAGTTGAGAAAGTAGACTTGTTCCCAGAAATCTGTGGTCATTTTTTCATAAGCACGAGGACACCTGACTTTCCTCCCCTCTTCTCTATCACACCCCCATTCTCCTGCTAGCCTCCTCTTCACCTAACAAATAAATACTTACACTAAAATTTTTGTCTCAAAGTCTGAGTGAACACAAACTTTTTAAAAACTGTTTTGAGTGTTTCATTCCTGTATTGCTGATACAGAACAGTATCATTATACATAGTCTAATTTAACTCAAGATTTGAAAAAGCCACAGTCTTAAGAATGCCCACAAAAGTTGCCACAGTAAGAGTTTCTCAGTGCGGTAAATGTTACTGATCTTCCTCAGTATTTCTGATTACTTTTCCCTTCCATTTATGCAAGAGAATTATGCTTCTCACACCCCTCGAAGTTGAACACGGCCATCTGATTTGCTTTAGCTAAATAAAACATGAGTGGATGTGGGAAAGATTACATATGCTTGCCTCTAGAAAGAGGGCATAAATATATTTAAAACCCAATACTCCAGGGCTTCTCATTATTTTCCTGAGAACTTAGGAAAGTAAGTAATTGGGCTGAAGCTCAATGGGAGATAACACTCCTCTTGTAGAAGGCTGGATGATTTAGGTGTGGCTGATGTTTTCCTCTTGAAGGAGCTCTTAAAGAATTTGGTACCAGGAGTATATTTAAAAGCAGAATAAATCAATAGCTAATACCCAAATGTTCCTGGGAGGCTCTCTAGGAGCCAATGCTTAATTGCAGGAATGATGTATTTCAAAATATATGCGGTGACTTCTAGGGATGATCAATGAAAAGCCAAAATTAGGGCTGTCCAAGAAACTTCCATATGAAAAAAATGGATTAAATATCTTCTAGTTCAAACTTTCATTATGGCTGAGATTTACTCCTCACAATCTCTATAGCCAGGAAATTAATTATATTCTACAAATGACCCATTCCATCTGCTCTAAGAGATGAACTGATTTTTATTTTTTCTTTTTCCATTCTCCTGGTATGGAGAATAAGTGTAGGGCTTTCTTAATATGTGATGACCATGATCATGAACACTCTTCTTCTTACTTAGCCTTTCTTCCCCTTCTCAGGCTTCTCAGGTTGTCTGTAAATTTTCATTATGCCCTTTACTTACAAATTATGTTATTTATCCAATGTATTAATTTACATAAATAATAAAAATATATTCTTATAAAAGTTTGAACAATAGAGCCATATCTAGAATAAAGTGCTAAAGCCCCCTTTTATCACCCTACATTCACCACTTTCCATTTATCTAAAAAATTAGATAAACATTTTTTAATGAATTGCTCCATATCTGTTCAGATCCTTAAGATATTTAAGGTTTCAAAAATAGTTTGGGGCATGACTATTGGCATATGGAGCCGACAGAAATCAAATATATAAAAGTCAGCTAGGTTTTTAATGAATGCTGTTATCATGGGATGCAGCTCAACTAACAGACTTTAGTCAAAACTTAGAACAACCATTGCCCCCAATACTCCATCTGCAAGGAACAGGAAAAGAGCCTCTGTTTCCAAGGAGGACATATTCTTTAACACTGTCTTGAGATGACATCAGGAAGAATAATGGAAAAGCAAAGACTTCCCAGAGGATAGAGTTAGAAGGAAGAGAAGAAATGGTGTCTACTCCTAAAGTAGGGTTCTTTAGAATATCCTCATAATATGATTTCAAAACTGCTCTGGAAGACTAATTGCAGTGAGCCTCATTCTTTCTGAATATGAGTGTGTATGGTGGTTATTCAGTTCTTCTCCCACTATTGTTTGCTGAGTTTGCAAAGAACTATTGATCCAGAAAAAACAATGACAGAAAAAATGTTATAAGATCCTAAATTTTGAACCTAATACAGTGGAACCTTCATAGTTGACTACCTCCTTACATTGACCACATCCTTAAGTTGACCTGATTTTCATAGGCTGGTCATGTACCACATGTACTCAGTGGAAGACTGATTTCTTATATTGACCACCTCTATAAGTTGTATCTTGAGCACTTGAACTGTAACACACAATATTAATTTACCATGAATATCTTAACCAATGGAGTCCACTGTACACCAAGTAGTAGAAGGTGTGGGCTTTTCCCCTTAGTTGTAATATATTTTTCTTTAACATAAGTTCTTTTTTCATATTTTATTACCATATGTTGGATTAGGCCTGACATTCTACTGTTTATCACATGTTGTGGAAGATTTTTTTCAATATGAAGGAATGGTCTGAATTGTATGGTCTTCCTACAATTACTGAAAAAATTCACAGCTAATGGAGACATGATTGCCCAAAGGAAAGAACTCAAAGAGTTGATGTTAAAGGAAAAGGTTGATCTTCTACATTTTCTGGTAAGCAGCAGCCAAGAAAGATGGCGGTACGTTTAGCAAGACCACAATTAACAACATTCAAAAACATAAAGAAGAGACCTACAGTGGAAAAGGAGGAAAATTTCCTTTGATTAAATCAATGAAGCCACATTAAGCTTGTACACACAAATGGAGGCAGTTATGTCTGAATCTCTAGGCTGATAATCCAAGAAGTTGCTAAAAAAACTCCAACAGGAATTTGGGGTTACAGATTCCCACTTCAAGTGATTGGCTTAAGAATTTTAAAATGCAATACAAGGTTCTCTCAAAGTCTTGTGTAGTGAATCCCATGAAGCTCTAGTAGAAGTTGTGGAAGAGTTCATTCAAAAGTTCCAGAACTTCATCAGAGGCTTCAAAGATGATAACATCTTTAACATTGCCTACTGTGGACTCTTTCTGAAGGTGATGCCTGACAAGAGCCTCACCATAAATGGTGACAAATGTAAGAGCAGAAATATTTCCAAAGAACATTTCAAAGTTCTGTTTCTCACTAGCTCAACCAGAGAGAAACTTAAATCTTTAGTAACTGGTAAACCAGCAAAGTCATACACATTCAAGAACGTGAAGCCTGAAGACCTGGTCACTTGGATATCAAACAAATGTGCACGGATAACTGATGACTTTTCTGAGGCTTGGGTGAAGAGTATTGACTGAGAAATTAAGAAGGGGAAACATTCAATTCTACTAACAGAAGAGAACAATCCTGGCCACCCACAAGTGACTCATCTCATGAATGTGATACTAGAATTTCTGCCTCAAAATATGACCTCAAACATCCAACCTCTTGACTAAGGCATCATCAAAACATTTAAATACACTACCTAGCTCAAATTCTGCACCAGGTCATTACTGAAACATAGATCTATGGGCCAACTTGGCATCAACTTTATTCACTGCATCAGTTAACACTCTGACTGCTGTCCTTTCAATCAGTTTTGTTTGGAATAAAGTTCAACAAGAAATTATACAGAAGTGTCTAGAGAAAGTTAGATTTGTCATAACCAAAGAGTACAATGTTTTGGCCCCATCAGACAGTCTATCTCCCATGCTAGAACTGAAAGTAGATTTTTTAAAGGCTTGTTGCAATGGATGATGGAGGTGGCAGGCAATGTATAATGAACCTGACCCAGAAGCAATTTTCTAAGTGATATTGACTGAAGTACAGACCAGTGTAAAAGTGCATGAAGTACAAAAAACAAGTGAGTGTGACACCTAAATTATAGAGACTCCAAAAGAATAGGATGCCAGGCATCTGATAATGCAGTTGAAGTCATTTGCTATGAAAAAATTCCCAGGGATCCTGAATAGTGTGGCCAGTATTGAGAGAGCTTTCTCCATTTATGTTTGTAATAAGAGTAGAAACAGACCAAGATTGACTCTTTCTTCAGAAAGAATGATTAAACCATGAGAAAACAGTAGATGTGTTGATTTTGTATGTTACTGTATATTTGATTTTACTGTTTTGATTATGTATGATTTCATATGATACTCTCTAATAAAATTTGCACAAGAAAGAAATCTACATGCACATATCAGTACAGTAGGCCTAGTTCCTTATGTTGACCAATCTATTATAGTTCTTTGGGGGGTCAACATACAGAAGTTGTACTGTACAGTGATTGTATTGTATGGGTGTTGGGATTATTTCTCTTGGGGAAAAGGGTGTTAAGTGGATTTTGTGCAAGGGGAGGGCAGATGCATCTGTTAGATTGTAACACAATCTTTAGATTGTATTATCTTAAGAAATATTTGCAGAGCCTCCCTGTAAGAAAATTATATGTTCAGCCATATTGACATCAGGCTTAGTCATCTAACTTTCCCTGACTAGCAAAAAATGAGCATGATATATGATATGTACTTTTTCTATGTGGAAATTTTGGCAATCATCATCCCCTTTTGCCAATATCCCCTCTTCCTTTTCTGTGAGACCACAGTTTTTTAGGTAGAAGCTGCTCCATCAATCTGAATGGAAGTGAGTAAAGGAGACACAAAACAGCCCCCACTCAAATCATGTCACACATGTAGTTTGAGAAAAATAAACTTTGGATACTTTGAAACAAATATTTTTGAGGTTGCTTGTTATCATGCCTCACTTGATTGATATGGGAATAACAAAAGTGTTCTCAAGTTATACTTTTCATATATACATTAATTTTCGACTTATTCATAGTATAATCTTAAGGATAACTATTTAAAATAGAAGTAAAATATGATATTAAGTCCAGCTGAGTGAAAAATGGAGTAAGAAATAAAATCTCAAACAAATTAAAAGTAAAAATAAGAGAAGAAAAGAAAAATCATAGACCACAATATGAGAAATAGATCAAAGTGGGAGAAAATGTACAGGAAAAACAATGACACGTGTAAATGAATTAAACTTGCCATTTAAAAGGCAAAGACTGTCATATTAGATTAAATTAAAGTAAATTCCATGATAAACTGTTTACACCCAGCAGACCCAAAAGATAAAGACACAGGAAGTAGTCATGTGAAAGTAAAAGGATAAACATGACATACCAGACAATAACAAACCAAACGAAAGTTGTGCAACTGAATGTCAATGTAGTTGCTAATCAGACAAAATTTAATTTAAGACAAAAATATTGAGACTAGGTGATTTCCTACATGGTGAAAAATATTTTAATTCACAAGATATAACAGGTCTTAATATGTTATGTGTCCCATAATGTGGCCTCAAAAACAGAAATCAAAGATTGGTAAAACTACAGGGATAATTTGACAAACCTTTGATGTTAATGATATATATATATATATATATATATATATACATATCTTGAATGGATAAATGAAGGTTTTTTTTTTTTTTAAGTGATCCAGTTTCATGCTCTCTAAGAGAAACTACCTTGAAATGTAATGATAAAGTGGATTACAGAGAAAAGGAAGACTATGGTAAAAACTGAGAAGATTTTGAAATATTTCTTCTTTTTCTCTTGTCTATAAGATGTGGCATGATTTATTTTTTGAAACTGGCTTTTACTTTTATTTATATATTAGTTGTCTATTTTTTGAGACTTTGGAAAAAAAATAAGAAGTTAACTGATGACTTCATACTGAGCCTCAGAATCAAAGCATTCTATAATAGACATACTCTTATTTGACAATGTGAATGTTACTTTCTTTGCTTTATTATTATTAATATTGCTTAATATTTCAATGCAGTAATCATCTGTTTTCTTTTCTGAATGTATTTATCTTCGTTCATTCTTTGTGAAGTCTTTGTTTCTAGTCCTTATCTTAAACATTGTTATTGTTATTAAATTTTAAGCCTTTTAAATTCTGTGAAGGCAAAAAGTGGAAACCTAATAAACACATGTATATATAGAAATAAAAAAAAAATTTACTAATGAGAAGAGAGCTGGGATGTATGATGTACAGAAAATGTATGATTGATTGATTAAAATGGATTAAACAATTCAATCAAAAGACAGTGATCAGCAGAATGGATTTTTAAAAAAGAAAAAATATAATCCAATTATGTGTTCTATACAACAGACACAATTTAGATTCAAAGACAAGTAGGATGAAAGTAAAAAAAAATCAAAA
>CAUYRH010047635.1:0-20651 GCA_963574655.1 Perodicticus potto | reverse complement strand
AATAATAATAATTGAAATCTCATCATATTGAGTAGTGCCTTTAACAAATATGAAGTGTCCATCTTTATCCTTTCTTATTTTGCTTGGTTTAAAGGCTGTTGTATCTGTGAATAGGATTGCAACACCTGCTTTTTTCTGCTTTCCATTCGCCTGGAGTATAGATGGCCATCCCTTCACCTTGAGTCTATATTTATCTTTTAAGGTAAGATGAGATTCTGGTATGCAGTAGATATCTGGCCTGAATTTTTGTATCCAGTCAGCCAATCTATGGAAAGGAAGACATTTTGATATTATTTTCACTAGTATATTAATTAATAATAATATCTTTTGGGGGGACATCAAATATAATATCACAACACCTTTGATTACCATTCGAAAAAACAAGTTCCAAAATTGCTTTGAAGGGTGAACTAGGGACTGGTGTTGATGCATAGGTTCCCAAGGTGACCATCATGATTTTCAGCAATGAGGTATGTAGTACTTTTTCTAGGATGAGCTTGTGAACTTAATTGTCAGACCTCATATGTATGCATGTATATACATTATTATAAATGTACAGTTGATCCTTAAATAATTCAGAAGTTATTGTGCTGAGCTCACACACACAGTTGAAAATCCTTATGTAACTTTTCACTCTCACAAAATTTAACTACTAATAGCCTACTGTTGATTAGAAACATTACCATTAATATAAAGCTTATTAAGGTGTATTTTGTATATTATATGTATTATATAGTATATTCTTACCTAAAAAGTAAGCTAGAGAAAAGAAAATGTTATTAAGAAAATCAGAAAGGGGGCGGCACCTATGGTTCAAGGAGTATGGTACCAGCCCCTATACTGGGGGTGGCAGTTTCAAGCCTGGCCCTGAACAAAACTGCAAAAAAAAACAAAAAAAAAAAAAAAAGAACGAAAGAAAAGAAAAGAAAAATAAAAGAAAATCATAAGGAAGAGACAATATCTAATGTCTACACTATTCATTAAATGGAAGTGGGTCATTACAAAGTCCTTCATTTTCATGTTATTCACATTGAATAAGCTAAGGAAAAGAAAAAAGAGGAGGCACCAGAGATAGAGGAGATTAAAGGGGAGGCAGGAGAGATGGGAATACTTGGTATAATTTTTACTGAAAAAAAAATCCATGTACAAATGGACCATTTTTCTTCGAAGGTCAACTTTATATGTGTATATACTAAAGTGTTTGTAGGAGTGTGGGCAATTAAGTTTGTGAGCTCATCCTAGAAAAAGTACTTTCAAGGGTGGACTAGGAACTGGCATTGGTTCATAGCTTCCCAAGGGGATTTCTTTACAGGTGATTTTAGTGATATTCAGCAATGCGGTATCCAAGATGAGTTCATGGACTTAATTATTTTTCTTTCTTTCTCTCTCTCAAACATACAAAAATTTCTGAATTCACCTATTATTTGAAGAATTTTAACCTAGGCAGTACTACAGTTTGTAGGTATATTTATTTTTTTTATTCTTATAGGGATATTTGTATAAAGCCAACATTCAAATTTTCTAAATGAAGAAGCAGTCTTTTTCTTTTCAATAAAAATGTGATTTTTCCAATTACTGATTCTGATTGATGATAGCAAGGTTGCCAGCTATGAACCACCAGCCTCTGGGAGTGATTATGGTTTCTTACAATTTCTTTGGTAAGCACTGAAATAATAAGGTATATTAGTTTTGTGTGTAAGTTTTGTCTTTCAAGCAGAATCTAAGTTTCCCAGTAATGTATCCTTCTCTCTTTCCTCCCTAGAAAGTTTTATGAAACTTGTCCATTGTTTCATTTTTGTAAAGTTTGGGCATAAGGACAGAATTAGAAATTTACTTTAATAATAGATCTCATAGAAACCAAGGACAGGCCTCATAAGAAAAGAATATTAAATTATAGAGTCAGTAAAAGAAGTCGAATGGGACTTTTTCTGATGTACTGGAATTACAGTTAAAGCTAATTGTAAGCTAAGTTGATAAAAGGCTCTAAGTGGTTCATATTCTAAAGAAAATTCTGATAAACAATGCACAAGGGAGACCAGATCTCTCTTCACAGAGTTTATTATCACTCCCTAACTCCCTATTTAGTGGATAAAATGAGAGACTTGTGGACAGATAGAAGAACGAGAGGGTGCTGGCAGTGCACTTGGGAAGAGTGTGCCCCAAATGGCAGGATGTTGTGCAGCAGCTCTCCACACCACCCCACTCTTCTCTGCTTGACTGTGGTATGGTCTCCTCACCACTATAATGGCCAAGTTTGTGTTGTGGACAGAGGATCACTAGGAGGGAGTGGGGATACCTCTAGAGCTGAGCACCTCATTCCTTGGCTGAATGTTGGTCAAACTGTGAAATTTAAGAACCCATTATGGTGTGATCAGAAAATAAAGAGGAAGTTCTCAGGAGCCCTGACTGGGGTGTTATCCATTCATTGGCTACATATTTGAGCTGAAGATCATCTGGAGTGCCTCATGTAATTAGGACTTAGTGGAAAAATGATGAAGTATATTTATTCCATCCTTGTTCTCCTTGGCCATCAGGTGATGAGAGAGAGGATCTTGGTAATTACTGAATAATCGTTTGAAGGAGAAAGGGAATTAATAAAGTGACAGAAGACCTGCCCCAGTGCTGCCATGTTGGGGTTCCCAAAGTGGTGGGATGCCTAACATGAAAAAGGACAGAAAATGGACTTCTAGGATCACTGAGGACAAAGCGACCGCTAGTTAAAGAAATGACCAACGGTGTGAGGGTCTAGGATCAAGGTGACATTTCTCAGTGACATTTGACATGAGATAGAAACAGACTGAACTAAATACCCAGAGATCCTTACCATCAGAGATACTTTGCCAAGTTAAGCAGAGACACATGTCCTCATTCTCGTGTCTTTCCACTTTACCTCTGAGCCACACTAGATGAGCAAGAGACTAAAGGTGTGGAGGGCAGAAGAGCAAGGTGGGAGCAAATGCTGCCAGTCAGGTATGAAACTAGAGGGTTGAACTGAGCCAAACTAAACTGTAAAAATGACAGTGAGCAAAAAGTTACAGAATTTTTCTATGGCCAAGGAAAGAAGGATTTAACGAAGCACCTTTAGAAAGAATAATTGAAAAGTAGCACCAATTAATGTTCATATAGTCCAGTCTAACTGAAGTCGGTGTCCACCTCTGTCAGGGTTATTTATCTTTTGTCTTTTTTAGTGTCAGGAGTGGCACAGTCTCTCTTGGCTGCTTATTTTCTTTACCTCTATCTCCTCTCTATGAGTTTGTTCTGCCTGAGCATAAGTTAACACGGCTCCAAGTTTATATAACCCCAGAGCAAGCCATCGTCTTACTTCGTGTTTCTTAATGCACATTTCCAAGAGAAGGTGTTTAATTGTCTCACAATTAAAGAAGAAGGTGTTTCATCATCAGGTGGCTTGATTTTCCTTAGGTCAATCACTGGTCTGATTAGCAACAGCTGTGGCTTGGACACATGGTATAAATAGGGTAATGAAAGTGGATGGTTAGTGAACATTTTCTTAAAAAGGAACAGATAGGTAGGTAATCACTGGGGCTTACTCAGACTGTTCATTTAATGCTTTGGGAATTTTTGCACCTTTCAGATGAGTCAATTTCTTAAATGTATACACACAACTTTCTTAAATTACAAAGTGACTCTGGTATTACGTCAAGATGAATTATAGAAGAGCCATTTACCTACCTACTTGTGAACAAAGAGGAAGTCTTGTTAAGCAGGTCAAATGTGACAAATGTTCTTGGTCAGGAAGAAGAAATGAAACAAGCAAGGTAATTTTTCAAATTATTTGCTCATGATTAAGCAAAAAGCTTTGGGTAAATGAAAAGTGCAATTGCGTTAGTAATGTGCTTGTCTCTCAAGATGGAATATGAATACTTCCACAGACAGCTGAATATCGCTATTAGAGAAACACTAAACTATATGGAGTTAGATGGGCCCGAAGCTCCCGTACTGCGGTGTTCTAAATGATGTCTCATTCACATCCTGCCCTTGAGAACAGCTGAGAGTTTTGCATTTGATATGCAACTGAGGAGACAGAGATACGTGCTGGACACTGTATTTTCTTGTTACTTGGCAACAGTTTCTTTTTCCTCTTAGCAACAGTAGAGAGAAAAGCTTTTTGAAAATTGAAAAGACTACAGAACAGAAAAAGTCAAAGCCTTTTATATACCTTCCAGCTGGAGGGCATATTAGAAAAAGCTGGATTCAGCTATGGATAAAATGAAGTATACCTGTTATTTAGTTATGCTTGTGTTCCCATTGAAATTTAACCCAAAGTTTCAATCTAATTTTTTCACCTCTATACCTCAGTATTTAAAAAGCCAGGACTCTCAGTCAATTTATATTCATGTCAGTTCTCCCAGCATGTGTGACTCAGACCGAAAAGAAACATAACAGGAAAGGCAATACTTTTCAGGTAACCTTTCATTACTTGGTTAACCAACCAAGTCTTGATTTTTCATTTAATTAACATTTTAGAAAGACTGCATTTGGGATGCAAAAGAGAAAGGGAGAAAAAAAATGATCAATTTTAAGTCTTTGACTTGTAAAGAGATATCCAGTTTTCCTCTTTTTGTCTTGGTGAAAGTGATAATTTTTAAAAAGCACTGAACAGAATATTAAGTCACTGAGAATCCAGAGTTTGTTATAGAAGCTTATGTTATAGAAGCTTATAACTAATATACTAGCCTACAAGAGAAATAAAACTGATTAGAAGTAACGTCAGGTCTCAAATGATCTTTATTGGCAGAAAACAGCCATTGTCTTAGCTGATGAACACGGCCATCAGGACCACTACAACATCCAGATAGTCCCACAAGGCAGCAAGGCTCAGGCTATTGAAATGAAGCCCCCAATCACTTTGTTGTTTAGATTCACTTTCAAAAGTGGAGTGCACAGATCTAAGAGTATAGTTTCATGAAATTTGGTCAGTGTGTTCCCTCAAATAATCCATCATCTCAATCAAGATATGAAATATATCTATCACCCCCCAAAAGTGTCTTTATGTCTCCCTCTCGTCAATCCACCCTGGAATCAGGCACTCACAACAAGATACACACACACACACAGGAATGTTATGCCCCTTTCAAAAAAGAGGAACTGGCTCAGCGCCTGTAGCTCAACAGGCTAAGGCGCCAGCCACGTATACCTGAGCTAGCAGGTTCGAATCCAGCCCCGGCCACCAAACAACAATGATGGCTGCAACCAAAAAATGGCCGGGTGTTGTGGTGGGTGCCTGTTGTCCCAGCTACTTGGAAGGTGGCAGAGGCAAGAGACTTGCTTGAGCCCAGGAGTTGGAGGTTGCCGTGAGCTGTGATGCCACAGCACTCTACCCAGGGGGACAGCTTGAGACTCTCTTAAAAAAAAAAAATCAAAAAGGAGGAACTCCTGTTAAATGTGGCAACATATAAGACCTGGAGGACATTTTGTTAAGTGAAATAAATCAGACACAGAAAGATAAATGCCACATAATTTCACTTATATGTAGACTTTAAAAACGTTGAACACATAGAAGTGGAGAGTAAATTGGTGTTTACAAGGAGTTGGTTGGGAGGAGGTTGGGAGATATTGGGTTCACGATTTCAGTCAAATAGAGGAGGTAAATATAAGAGATTTATTGTACAACATGGTAACATGTATTTATTGTACAACATAGTCATTAACAAGTAGATTTTTTGTTTTTTTTTTGAGACAGTCTCACTTTGTTGCCTTTGGTAGACTGCTGTGGTGTCATAGCTCACAGCAACCTCAAACTTTTAGGCAGAAGTTTGAGCTTCCCAAGTAGCTGGGAGTACAGGCATCTGGCACAACACTGGGCTATTTTTAGAGATGGGGTCTTTGTTTTGCTCAGGCTGTTCTCAAACCTGTGAGCTCAGGCAATCCACCCACCTTGGCCTCCCAGGGATTACAGGTGCTGGGATTACAGGTGTGACTAAGAGTAAGTTTTAAGTGTTCTCACCACAGAGTATAATAAGGATGAGCTGATGCATATGTTAGTTCAAATAAACCATTTTACAACATACATATTTCAATACAACATATTTTACAACATGAATATATACAATTTTTTATTTGTTAAATAAATAAATAAAATGCTAAATAAGAAATAATTAGGATTTAATCAGTTGAAACTCCAACTTTAAACCTTCTGGGGGGTAAGAATTTGTACAAGTTAACTTAATTACCTAGCTGCACAAGTTTCTCATTTATAAAGTTAGAAATGCACAGTACTTAGCCCTCTAAATTTGAAGACTTATGAGTAATAAACATAAAATTTTTACCAAAATGCTCAAGATTGAGTATATTATTACTTCTTGCCCAAATGAAAAAACTTTGGTTTTTTTTTTTTCCTGCATCATTTTCCATTTTTCTAGAGTGGTAACTTATTAATCAAGGATTGCTATTTGACAAGCTAAAATACTAATAATTAATAACAGTTTAATTATATTTGAGTCTAACTATAAGCACAGCTGTGATGAAGAATTCTTTTGTAAATTAATATCTCTTTAAGCATAAATACAAATTTAATTATATGATACATGAATTTTTTGTAAATTAGTTATTAGCAAAGTGATTTTAAGCTGGAATTTCAATTAATACTAACTACTTTTAAATATTTCCTATTTCTTGAAGTATCCTGCCTTTTTAGCTACCTTCTCACATTCCTCTTTGAAAATACAAAACCAGCAACTTTGAGGTTCTTATTATACCTGGCTTACATGAGAGGTAAAGTGTTTATGTTCATTTATGTTAATTGTTGACCTTTTCTCTTGATTAACTAAACTTGTATCCAGTTAAAATTGACGACATATTCTTGTTTACGTAATATGGTATACTTCTAGTCTAAATACAGAAATAAATGTATTGTGCATAAAACCAGACCAAAAAAGGCAAGATTTTTCAATAAACAACTCTTTGTTTTGGTGCCCTCATTCAGTACAATATAAAACTATGAGAACTTTGAGAAACAAACAAACAAAGTTCATATTGATCAAGTATTCCAGGGATGCCTAGCCAATGGGCTGATCCATCTAATGGTTGAATATACAATTCCAAGAGCTTTTAGGATGAAATTGTGAGAAAATGGAATTCTTAGAGTTTGAGAGATAATATTCCCAATATATTTAGTACTATGAAGGCCACACCGTAAGCAAGCTATTTAGTTTGTATTTCAACCTTGGAGAAGGATATGGACATGCTGAAGTTTATATGGACAAGAGCACATGGATTGCCGAAACCTCAGATCACATCACATGATTAACTAGTGGACTCACTAGGGCTATTCATCCTAGAGAAAAGGCTGGTCAGAACAAAAATAAACAAACTTGATAGTGGTCTTCACATATCTAAAGGACTCTTATTACAAATCAACTAGGCTTTTTTTTTTTTAAACCTTCAGGAGATAATAGTGGTGAAAAATGTAAGGCTACAACTTTAACAGGAAAAGTATTTTTAGTATTCAGAACCATGCAAGAAAACTATAATAGGTTGCTTAAAAGGAACAGAGTTTCTTGGCCCTGGAAATGATAAAGAAAAGCCTAAATAGTCATTAAGCTATGGGCGACACAGAATAGAATAGGAGATCTAATAGATACTCAGGTTAACTCTATAATCACATCCCCAGTAAGTTTTATTATTGGTTTTTTAATTTCTGAATATGTAGTGCAAGAATGATTGTGGGACTTAATTTAAAAGGTGATAACACATTAAAAGACACAAAATACTTAGAGTTAAATTTATCAAAATAGATACTAATGCTGTGCACTGAAAACTACAAAATCATCTGACAGAAATGAAAGAGACCTAACTAAACAGCAAGATATGCTAAATTTATATATTGAGAGATTCGATATTGTCAAGGTGTCATCCCAACATCACCTATAGATTCAATGAAATTCAAACCCAAAACATTTCTTACAGAGACATCAAAAACATTACAATAATAGAAAAAATAGTATGTTCAACATCAAAAATTGAGAAATGTTTGCTTATATCAAGTGATTCTTGTGAAAATGAAAAGTGCAATGGTCTATTTGTATCCCCCCATAATTCATATGTTGAAATCCTAACCTCCAAAGTGATGGTTTTAGGAGGTAGGGTCTTTGGCAGGTGAAGGGGTCTTGAAGACAGAGCCATCATGATTGAGACCACTTGTTCTTATCAAAATGGCCTGAGAGAGCTAACTAGCCCCTTTATCCATGTGAAGACACACTTAGATGCTGACTATGGAGAAGAAAGCAGGCCATCAGCAGACACTAAACCTGCCAGTGCCTTGATCTTGAACCTCGCAGCCTCCAGAACTGTGAGAATAAATTTCTGTTGTTTATAAGCCACCTTGTTTTTTATTACATTTTACTATAGTAACCTGAATGAAATAAGACAAAAAGTAAAACCACAGACTGGAAAATATTAATAATATGTTCATCTGAATAAGGTTTGTATCATAAATACATATGTTTATATATATGTATATCTACATATATAACCTAATTTATCCCATGAAGAAAACAAAATTAATGCAGTAGAAATAAGGGTCAAATTCTTGAACAGACATTTTCACCAAAAAGGACACATGAATGGTAAGTAAGCATTGGAAAGATACTCGGCATCATTAGTTATCAGGAAAAGCCACGCTAAGATTATGATTAAGTATAATTTTTCACTCAATAGATGACTAAAATTACTTTGATTTAGTAAAGTTGACAACGATGTGGAACAACTTAGACAATATAGGTAAAAGGTAAAATGATAGTGCTACTTTTTAAAAAAATTACGGTAGTTTCTTATCAATGCAAACATATAGCTCAGCTAATGATTTCACTTACAGGTATTACCCAAAAAACATGAAAACATTTGTCCACTAAAAAGATTTATACAATAACATTCATATAGCTTTATTCATAAGAGTCAGGAACTGGAAACAACTCAAATACTTATTAAACAAATAATTGATAAACTTGATAAACAAATTTTCACAAATTCATATAAAAGAATACTATAATGCCAAAAAATAAAATAAACAAACTGTTTATATTGGCAACGGCACAGATGGATGTAAAAATGTGATTTTGTAGAAAATAAGCCAAATGCAAATACATTCTCACTATATGAATCCATTTGTTCAAAATTTTAGAAAGGCAAAATCACCTTTAGTAACAGAAAGAAAATTAGTAATTTTCAGGGGCTGTGATCTATGATAAGATAAATTGGCTAAAGAGGCCCTTAGGGAACTTTATGGGTAGTAAAAATGTTTTATATCTCAATTTTGATGATGAATATACAGGTGTATATTTATTCAAAGTCCTTAGTTGTATGCTCAAAAAAGAATATGCTTTATTTCTGTAAATTATACCTCAATAAAGTTACTTTAAAAAAGATGGTGACCAAGATGCCCATGGTAAAAGTAATCAGGATATAAAAGGCTAAAATATTGTGGAACCATCTTTAGTAAATATTTTAGGAAAAAAGAACATAATAAAAGCATTGTCTGAAAGATTACTGAAGCTATCTAAAGTCACTACAGAAAAGGCAGATACAGGCAGTGCCCGTGGCTCACTGGGTAGGGCCACATACACCCAGGCTGGCAGGTTTGAACCCTGCCTGGGCCAGCTAAACAACAATGACAACTGCCACAACAACAAAAAATAGCCGGGTGTTGTGGCAGGTGCCTATAGTCCTAGCTACTGGGGAGGCTGAGGCAAAAGAATCACTTAAGTCCAAAAGTGAGGTTTCTGTGAGCTGTGACACCACAGCACTCTACCAAGGGTGACATAGTGAGACTCTGTCTCAAAATAAATAAATAAATGAGAAAAGGCAGATACAGAATGGGGAGAGGAAAGAAAAAAGTTGAAGAAGGAGGGAGGATAGAATTATTCATAATAATAGATACACGTAAACAATGACTAAAAATGTTATGTAGAAATAAAATCCGATTATAAAGAAAAATGGCAATGTCTTGATAATGTTTGTAGAAAATGAGGTTTTTAGTAAGTAATATAATTTAAAACAGCTTGAAAGAATGTTTTCCTGGTACATTGCCCCAAACTGTCTGTTCAATAAAAGAAGACATATGGCATTAATTATAGGATGGTTATGTGAAAGGTACATGTTAATTTTCATATGAAAGAAATTAAACAAAGTAATTTTGTGGCTACTATCATCATTACTGTAACACCTCCAAGATATTTGCATAGTTTAGAAAAATGATTCAAATTTTATGTCAATTGTGGTAGGCTGAATAAAAGAGGTTATCACGTTAGGATATCACATAGTCCTTTTTCTTCAATGTTAGCAGGTAAAAATGGTCGAGATAGTGCGTTGTTATTTCTGAGTCTTCTTGGATTGCATGCACAAACATGTGTCAGTGAGTGCATGTGTGAGATATTAGGAAAGAGAGAACTTACTGGGTGTAAGATTTCCCTACTTTCTTCTGGCTACAATTAGCTCTTGAGAATCAAAAGCTTTGGTCCCTGGTTCAGACTGCTCTGTCCGTGTTCTTATTTCGGGTAGCCGTGTTGTGTGAACATCCTGGATTCTGGGTTCTTCCTCTCTGCATAGATTTCTCATGCCTACTGGTTCTCTGCTGCTTCAGCTGTTTTCTCTAAACTCCAACTCCAGCTGCATGGTTAAGGTTTCTGTTGTGGCTGAATAGTTCACAAGATTTCTGGATAACTCAACACCATGACTAGAGGTGATAACATACTAAGTTAGGGTAGGATGCTTCTGTATTGCCAGCTGAGAATAAGACTTTCCTGTTTGGTAAAAATATAGGTTATAAGGAAAGTTATACATACACATGGTAATAAAATAAAAGTGACCAAAAAACTACAATATAAAGCCCATAACATCTAGTACCAGCTTATTCCTTTAACTTCTCAAATTTTTTACCCAGAGGAAACCACTTTTAATTACTTCTGTTTTTACTTCTTCTGCTGATTATTCCTCTAAATATAAATAATAGATGTATAATATTATTTATTGGTTATTTAGACATTCATTGACCAAAAAATGAAGACATTTCATCCATAGTCTTTTACCTAGCATTCTCACTCCTTGATTGTTTATATTTATGTGATTATTTTTAATTAATTAATTGATGTCCTTAGTTAAGATCAAAAAAATTGCTTGTTCCTTTCATTTCTTGCTTTGCATCATATTTGCCCTTTTCTTCTTAAACTTTCCAGCTCCTGGCAGCTTTATTTAATTTTGTTAACCACATCTTTCCCTTTATACCTATCTTTTCTCCCTTAAACGTGACAATGTCTATGTACATATCAGCTATTCTCGTCCATTTTTTAGAATACGTTGTAATTATATTTTGTTCTTAATCCCAATTTAAGCTTCCTTTCTTTTAACTTGGGTCAATTCTAAATGTCAAAAAGCAGAAAAAAGGATTTACTTTATTGTGATAAGATATATTATTCAGTTCAGAGACAAGTAGAGTTTCCCAAGGTTCCATTTTTTTCTCTACTAATTCACTATTACAACCCCTGTGCCACTGAAAACAGAATGACCCTGGTATTAAATTTAATATTTTCTTACATTGTAATGTTAGGTAAGGAAAAGGAGGAAGGGGGACAGAAGCTTTTCTAGGGGTGTCCATAGGAGATGTTTTATCTACTAGGAAGAATAAATTGACTAGATGGGGCTTCTAAGAAAAAACAGATGTCATGTCAAAGGGGTCCCCAAGGAGAAGGACCAGATGTTTGGTCTACAACAGAGGCTAGACCAATCAGAAAGAGGTAGAAAAACCACAAAGTGGAGTTATTGTCAAGGCCTTAATAGAGGGTCTTTGGAGCCTGTACACAGTTGAGGTAACAGCGCTCCTTAGTGACCTGCCCTCATTAACATAGTAAAACTCAGACTCACTCAGTGCCATGACAGTTTGCAAATACCATAGCAATCCCCAGAAATTGTCTTACAAAGAGAATAGAGGAAGGTATCCAATTCTAGGAATTTTCCACCTCTTTCAAAAAAAAAAAAAAATCTATAAATATTCCACTCCACTTAACATAAAATTGGGAAATCAACATAAAAAGAGAAATCTTGTTAAACTCGGGGTCTCCTCCACTCTCAGGGGCTGACTCATTCTTTCTCTGGAATGTATTCTGCTTTAGTAAAATTTTGGCACTCCTGCGTGCACCTGCTTGCTCTGGTCATTTACTATGTTGACTCGGTACCAATAACTGTGTTCTGTGCTGAGAACCAAGAACCTGGGATCCTGGGGACCTGCTATCTGGTCCCAACACCTAACATTATCAATGGCTCAAGATTATGCCATTCAGATTGCTTCATGTTGGGTTATCACTTTGTGATAGATTTTTCTAAATTTATTGATGGTTTTAATTACTTTTGGTTTCTTAGAAAATAGGGAATATTTTCTTCGACTAGGCTATTCTTGTTGGCTTCTATTCGGAGGTTACTAGTTTTCTGTCTTATTTTGGATTGCTTCAAGTCTGTCACAAACTGTCATTTTGAAATTTACTTTTATAACAGTTTTGAGTTAATTTCATTGTTTTCTGAGCCCTGTGCCTCTCTCCTTTTACTCTTCATATTTGTTTGACTAAAGTATGTTTTTAAGTATTGTCCATAGAAAAGGTATGCTGAATATAAACGTTCTATATATTTGCATGTCTAAAATGACTGATTCATAGTTTTGAAATTATTGTTTTCTCAAAACTTGGTATTTTTAAATCTTATACTACTGCTGCTGAAGAGATAACATGGATTCTGGCAGGATTTGAGTTTTTTTCCTTGTTTTTTGTGAGTACGATGTTTTTTCCTTTTAAAAAATAATTGCATTCTATTTCTCCTTCTCTGAAAATTTTAGAGTTTTCTTCTCATTCTTGGTGACCTGAAATCTCACCATTTTGTATCTAAATGTGGAGTAATTTTCATTTCATTTTTCTCAGTACACAGTGGGCTCTTTCAATGCAAGTTTCATGTGTCTCAAAAACTTTGGAAAATAGTTTTCTTATAATTCCTTGTATCAGTTCTCTGACAATTTGCTCTCCTATATTTTTCTATTAGCTCTTCCTGGCATTCCTACTAACTAGAGATTAAACTTTGGTGTTTCTTTGTGCTATAAATAATTGACTAGATTTGGTAAAAGAAGAAAACTAACAATCTAAGATTTTTAATTGTTTTTTTCTAATTTTCTACATCTCTGTTTAATATCTGTGATAGAATAGTTTGGCCTATCAGTATTTCAGGAGATTTAATTAAAGTCTCCAGTAGTAATTGTTGATCAAAAGACTTATTCCTTATAATTTCATCAGCTGTTGTTTATTATAGCTTTAGGTTTTATTGTGTTTTGCATATATGTTCATCATGGTCATGTATTTCTATTCCATTATTCATTTGAAATCTATAGCGTTCCTTTTACCTCATGATAATTTTTGTTTTAAATTCTATGGTGGATATAGCTTTCTTTCGGTTTGGATTTGTCTGTTATATTTTCTCTGTCATTTGGATTTAGTCTTTTCTTTTTCTTTCAATTGGCTCATTTTTAATTTAATCTTAGTGTCCTCATTCTTTGATTTGCTGTAATTACTGCTACATTGAACTTATTTCTGTTATTTTATTTCAAAGTTTCCCTTTAACATACTTGTTTTCCTCCTTTCTTTGCATTAGACAGATTGAATTTTAATGAGTCTGATGGTACTTCTGGGACAAGAAGCATACTTATTTTTATTTACTAAAATTTGTCTTTCTCCAAACAAGATGCTTTTTTTTACATTTTTCACATAATATTTTTAAGTCTATTATATTTTATTAAAAATATGTGCCATGTTCAAATAATAAACTCCATGACAAACAACTCTGCCCTGTAGTTTCATATTGTTATTTCTTAACTTTTCTGATTTGTTTCCATTTATTGGCCCTCTTCTGAGTTTTCTTATATATTTATTTTTTCCAGCATATTCTACACTTCATTTTGTTGTAAATATCTTCAGCTCATTTATCCGATCATCTTTCCATGGTAAATCCAGGCAGAAAAGAAATCAATTATGGATGAATTCAATTGGTCATCTTTAGTCCTCTGTCCCAGGTAGCTGAATTGAGATGGAGAAAAATCAACCAACTATCCAGACTGCTGCTAATTTAAATGTCTGAGCCAAAAATCTGAAACGAGGTTTAAATTGTCTTAAATTACTTGGACATCTATCTTGCCTTTTCTCTCATCTTTTCTCTACAACTATTATTTAATAATTTCTGATCTCACATAACTCACACTCTCACATCTTCTTTTGCCTTCCTCGTCCTCCTAACCTACTTTACAGAGACAGTGGAAGTCACAAATGGACTTGTTTCAATCTTATATCACTGACTATATATTTGGCTGCTCTTTTACTCACCCTTGGTTTCTTTTATTCTGTGCAATTGAAAAAGGTTTCTTCCATAGATCCCTAAAGACAAAGTTCAAAAATTATTGCAATATATAGTTGGAACTCACTAAAGAGCTTTCAGAAGAAGGTGACAAATTTAGAAAAACCATTCTGCCAAATAGGTCAAGAGTGGAAACAGGGGGCTACTGTGAAACTTCACAGAAAAAAAAAGGAGGATTTGAACTAAAGTAACAGCAGAAACAGGCCTTGACACTATGTAGTACATTTGGAAATCTTAATAATTAAGTTTCCATTATGTGACAAATATCTCTGCCTCACTGGTTCATTTTTATGGTGGAAGAAATATCATTATCAAATAGTGATCATATTTCCATTTAAGATGTGTGATATTATGTGTTCTGGAGAAAAGTAAGTTAGGGAATATAAACATGGAACCCCAAGGGAAAGTCAAGAAAAGGCTCAGTGAGAAGATAACATTTGAACAAAGATCTGCTGTACATGAGGGAGCCGGCTGTAGTAAGGACAAGGGAAGAATGTCTGGAAAGTCCTTGAGTCAGGAGCAGATCTAGTGAGTCAGAGGAATAGGAATGAGAACACCGTAATTGGAGTGTGGTATGTGAGGGGGAAAAATGTCAGAGAGGGCCACGATAACCAGGAGTTAGTCAGGTGGGAACCCTGCAGGTCCCTGTGATCTCACTGGTGTTTATTCTGAGGTTTTTCTTTGACTACTGTTTTGGGAATACATTGCAGTGGAAAAAAGGCGCCAATGTAGAAACCCACTAGAAGATTATTATATGGTTCAAGTAAGGAATTATAGTATTATGGTTGGGTAGAAGGAAATAGCAGTAGAAGTGAGGGCAAATGATCATATTCTGGATGTAAAGCAATATTTGCTAAAGGAGCGAATGGAAAGTGTGAGAAAAAGAAAAGGCAAGGATGTCATCAAGATTTTTGACCTAAAAAATTGAAGGACAGGCTAGCCAATGGCTGAGCTGGCTAAGACTATGGAAGTAGAAGGATTTGGGGAGGTCCTTCAGTTTGACAAGTTAAATTTCATATGCTCATTAGACATCCAAGTGGATATATTAAGTAGCCTTATAGACATAAATCTGAGATTCAGGGAAAAGTTTAGGTTGGAGATTTACATTTGCAGTCCATAAACATTCAGATGGTACTGAGAGCATGGGACTAAATGAAGCCACCAGGAAAACAAGTATAAGAAGAAAAGATAATTTATCCAAGGACTGAATCCCAGGGCATGTGGAGGTGTATTTAAGTTAGCAAGATGATGAAGAACAATGAAATAAAACTGAGAATGAGTTAGGAAGAATTTACTGTCCTGGGAGCCAAGTGAAGGAAGTGTTTCTAGGGGAAGTGTGTGATAAAAAAACCAATGTCAAGTCTACAGAGAGATGCATAATAAGAAAACGTAGAATTGTCTGTTATATTAAACTGTGTGGGTGGAGATTATTTGTGACCTTGTCAAGTGCAGTTCAGTGGAACCAAGGAGTGAAAAAGAGTTTGAGAGAATTCTTATATTGCCAATTTTTTAATAGGCTGATTTTTAGAGCAGTTTTATATTCACAGAAAAATTGAGCCAGGAGACACAAAGATTTCCCATGTAACTCTTCCTTCTCCTCACACCTTCCTAGCCTCTCATTATTAGAATTTTCTAATGTAAAAGTATATTTGTTATAGTTGATGAACCTACATTGTACATTATTATTACCAAGAGTCCCAAGTTTACATTAGGGTTCACTCCTGTTGTTACACACTCTGTGTGTTTGGAGAAATGTCTAATAACATGTATTTAACATTATAATATCATAGAGAGTAATTGTATTACTGCAAACAGCCTCTGTGCTCCACCTGTTCCTTCCTCCCTTCCCTCCAATCTCTGGAAACCACTGATTTTTTTACTATCTTCATAGGTTTGTATTGTTTTTGTCATTTAAAAAAATATTTAAAATTTTATATACAAACATTAACATACTTGCATTGAGAGAATGATTATATAGTAGAGACAGAAAATTGTTAATGTGCTTGCAAGAAGCATATATTCTTTGAATCGATGTCATTGATGAAATTATTGACCTTTATTAGGAGCAGGAAATGGTCTATCTATCATTTGTCTATGTACCAATCTACTTCGTGGTAATGATAGAAGAAAGTGGACCACAAAACTTGGTCCTGCCTGAAGACCAAGTGGGTTCTTGGCTTTGTGCTAGAAAAGATTCAAGAGTGAATATACAGAATAAAGCAAAAACAACTATATTGAAGTAACAAAAGAATGTAAGGAAGGCTTTCTCCATAGGGAGAGCAGAGGCTCTCTCTCAGAGCAGCAAAGAACCATCCTTTGTGAATTTCTGGTCTTATTTTATAACATTTATTTATTTTTATGTTAAGTGGGAGAAGGATTATTCATAAGTTTTCTGAGAAAGGAGTGGGAGATCTTGAACCATATAGAGTAACTTCTGTAAGTTGCCGTGGCATTTGTTAACTGTCTTGGCACTGATGGGAGTTTCTTTTAGCAAGCTAATACATTATAACTAGCATATGATAAGCGACGAGGGTAATTTGAGGTCCTTTTTTTTGTACCCATTGTGGTTCTAGCTGGCTTTGGCCAGTTTATCCATTGTTCCTTGTTTTATTAGAGACTTTGGTTCTGGTCATATGACTCCTTATTGAGCAGGGTTTGCTCAGTAATAGAGAGAAACCAATAAATAGGCAGATGATAGATGTTTTAAAGACTTGTACAATTTTCTTTTAATAACATTCATTTTTTTCAGAGAAATGTGAAGCGAGTTCATCAACCAGGACAGAGAGATTATAGGGATTGATATATGATAAGCAGATGAGATATATCAATATAGACATATGTGGCTATATGAAGAATGTGTGTGTATATGTGATTATGTCTATCTAATCTTTAAGCACTGTCCTTGGACGGCATAAAATAATTGACACCCCAGTAGTAATGAAAAAACCTACTACTCTGACATCAGATTCTATAGTTCATTTTTCAATTAAAGGAACTGGGGCTTTTTGCAGAAGTTGTTGATTTCAGAAAAGTAAAGGATGAACACAGAGCATCTAATAATGACAGAAACTAAATAAGTACTCAAAAAAGGATAGGAGTACATCAAAAGGGCAAAAGATTTAACATGAAAGAAATTTCAATGACAAAGTTGAAACAGGTAAGCAACAAAATAAGTAACAATCACATTGTGTTATAACCTCTAGAATAAAATCAGTCTTCATGGTATAAATAAATAATTGAATGAATAAATAAATAAGTGAAGAAGAGGAAGAATTTTTTTTAAAGAATAATTCAAATGAATAAATGTATAAGAAAGGAAAGAGAAAAATCACCACTAGAAAACATAGTAATAGATAGTTGTTGCATCCAAGTTCTTAGTCCTTATATCTATCTATCTATCTATCTATCTATCTATCTATCTATCTATATTTTTTAATTAAATTATAGCTGTGTACATTAATGCAATCATGGGGTACAATGTGCTGGCTTCATATACAATTTGAAATATTTTCATCAAATTAGTCAACATAGCCTTCATGGCATTTTCTTAGTTATTGTGTTAAGACCTTTATATTCTGCCTTTAGTAAGTTGTACCCTTCTAAGATGCACAGTAGGTGTGGACCCACCAATTACCATCCCTCCACCCATCCTCCCCCTCCCCTTTCCTCCCTTGCCCCTTTCCCCATATTCTTGTGCTATAATTATTGAAGAATGCTAAAAGTAAGGGGTAAAGGTTTGAGGATGAACAGTATATTTACATAGTCTAAATATCTCCTCCAAGATAAACATTAATTACAAAGCAAAATTAGAAATTTTGCAATACAAATTCTGCCTGACAGCACCGTACCCAAGTGGTCAGAGATATTCCTAGTAATAAGATATATCAGCATCCTATGTTCCTGATAGGATGTGCGACATCACGTCTGTCATATTTGTGCTAAAACTAGGCATAAACTCAATCTAATCATAAGAAAGTGTCACATAAGTCCAGGTCGAGGTATATTCCACAAGATAACTTGCCAAGACTCGTCAAAAATGTCAAGGTTATGAATAAGTTAAGATGGTAGAAATGTCAGCGATTGGAGGAAGCTGAGGGAAAATAAGGAACCAATGCAATATAGGATTTTAGAGTCAATCCTGATCCAGAAAAAGGATGTTAACAGAAAAATTGCTAAAATCCAAAACAGGTCTGTAGTTTAGTTCAAAAATAATATGTGGAAAAATTCAATCTTTATTTACCTTTAGTCAGAGTACAAGATGTTTGAAGCATCTCTTCTGCTCTATTCCAAGCCTCAGAAGGACAAGTGCTGTGTACTTGGTAGTGAATCATGAAGTGTTTTTGTAAGACTACATTAAAAATGAGTTTAACCTAGGACACTGCATTGTCATGACCTACTATGAAATTTAATTCCTTACTACAGTGTGAACTCCTAAAACGAGACCACAAAGATAAATGTCTGTCAAGTGTGTATATGAATATTGCTTAATAATTTTAAATAAGACCTCTTCCTTTAGGATAACTATAGGTTATTAAAATTTTCTTGATTACAAGCTGTTCTGAGAACAAATATATTTTGTGCATATAATTTTGTATATGCCTGCATATTTTTTAAAAGCAATAATAGACTTTATTTTTTAGAGATGTTTTAGGTTCACAGAAAAATTGAGCAAAATGTACAAAATTCTCATATACCCTTTTATATGGCCTAATAGTTTCCTTGATTATTAGTATCATGCATTAGTATGGTACTTTTATTATAATTTATGAGTCAATATTGATACATTGTTATTAACTTAAGTCCACAGTTTATGTTAATTCTTTTTCTTTGTCTTTTACATTCTATGGGCTTTGCCAAATGTATAATGACATATAAAGTCTGACAATTAAAGTTGCGAACTTGCCACCTTGCACTTAAGTTGACAGCACTGTACAAAACACTCAGTAAGATTTCATAACCTTGGCATATTGAGGTCTCACAGTTGTGTTTGTGTTGACATGTGGTGGTGGCTTGCTGAGTGGCATCCATTTTGTAGTTGTGTGTTTTTGTGTGGTGTCACAAGGATGCGATTGAACAACATTAAATTTCTTGTTAAACTTGGTAAGAGTGGAAGTGAAATCAGGGCCATGTTAGTTCAGGTTTATGAAGCCATGGAGCAGGCTTCATACAAAATTATATGAAGACATTTTGGTTTTACACTAGGCTTCCATCATAAAATAACAGTAAGACACTATACATGTTTACGTTCAGCACCAGCAAGTTCGCGCCACTGGCATCTGCGTGGCTTTCTGTCAGCACAGGCCCCGGCCGAGCTGTGTCGCAGTGCACACTGAGCTCTCTGTGGTGCGTCTATACAACCTCACCGCTGCTGCCACTGGGGTCCCTTCTGGTAGCAGAGGTGCCAAGCAGCTTAGCAATGGCCTAACTTAAGGCTATTAAAGTTGTTTTTCATATCATGCATGATACATGTAGCACAATAATCATATAACAACTGTCCAGCAAGAAGAAAACAAAAGACATTTTCCTACATTTGATCATACAAAAATATGCATTTTTCTATTTTAAAATAGTATTAATAGTACCTAATCCTTTTTAAATTTGTAAATTAACAAAAGAAATTACTAAAGGAGTTGAAATACACGTTTGAGGCAAGAAAATCATATAGAGAAAAATGCTCAATCCAAAAAAATTTAGAACGATTTGTGATGAAAAGCTGGTTAATAAAAAAGGGAGAATTATTACACTTTCAATGACAGGATACGATGTGCTTGTTTTAGGGCTAGTTCCCATTCAAAGACTAGAAAATGTTTGTAAAACTGAAAATAGCCCTTATTTTCTATGCAAGAAGTTGGCAAAAACATTGGGTTTGTTCACAAGATGAATTTCAGAAACATAATTTTTAAGAGGCAAATAATTCAAATAGAAAGTTATTCAGTACATACGAAGATAAAAAGTTGAAAAAATTTGTTTTAGAAAAAGAAGCTAACTAGACATTTTATATAAAAAAATTTCAAAACCTTAAGATTATAGGTTTAAGAAAGTCTTAATAGTCAAATTTGAAAATATCTGTGTTTTAAACAGGGAAGGGTGTGTGTGGGGGGTGTGGAGAGGGATATTGTCGCAGCCAGGGGGAACTTCAGCTTTGACCCCACATCTTAGGTAGGCTTGGAAATGAGGGCGATTTAGAACTAGAAACTCTTTTGCTACTCAGGAGGCTGAGGCAAGAGACTCGCCTAAGCCCAAGAGCTGGAGGTTGC
>CAUYRH010047634.1:0-19608 GCA_963574655.1 Perodicticus potto | reverse complement strand
TCGCTTGAAAGATATAAATTTGCTTCATATTAGGGGTGTATACATTGGATACTTTTTCTTCCATTCTAGAGATACTTTGCTAAGGAGAACATGTTCCAGCCCCATCCATGTCAATATGAAAGAGGAAAAGTCACCATCTTTCATTTTTGATCTGTGTTTAGAAGTTATCTCCTGACCCTTCAAATATACAGCACAAGTGTGATCTCGCCCTTAATCCTCTCTCCCCTCACCCTCTCCCTCCCCTTCCCTCCCTCTCCCTTTTAAATTTATATCTTTCAGGTGAAGGCTACAACCCTCTGTTCTTAGTTTTACATTCAAAATGTTTGCTCTGCCTCCAGACGCAACTCAAATATCCCCTCCTCAGAAATAGAAGATTTTCTTGAGTCCCCACGCCGGGTTAGCTTCTCTTTTATGCCTAGCACATAACAAAACCTATAATTCCTTATTTTTTTAATAGAAATATTTATAATCACTAGATGGTAATCCTAAGTGCACACGTGCATGTGTCATACTCTTCACGTATCTCCAGCATTCACCAAAGAGAACAACACATAGTAGGTACTCAATAAACACAGGTGGAGACGATCATGACAGACAGAGCCAAGGTCGGAACTGAAGCCTCTCTGCCTTTCCTCTATGCCCTTCTGTCTTTATTGTGTATTTGTCACTTGTATTATCCAAAAGCATTTTCCATCTTGTACATGCATCATTAAGAACATTTTAAGATGACTCAAAAATCAAGAAACATAAAATCCACCTGAATGGAAACAAATGAACCCCTCCCAGCAACAATTATAAGCCCGAGCAAGTTGAAACTTGTATGGGTGTATCAGAAAGGATGCTGTTGACAGTGTTTCTTGAAAGTTTATCTCTAAACTTTTGCAGAGAACCATGAATTAGCCTTCAAAATAAGGATAATACAAGGATAGTAACAAAGTTCCAATCCTGATACCCAATTGTTAGATGTTGGCTCATTCATTCATTCGTTTATCATGTATTCAACAAATATTTCTTAACCACCTACTCTGTGTCAGGCACTGTCCTAGGTGCATATGACAGTGCACAAAACAGACACAATTCCTTAGAACAAACGACACTCTAGTCTAATCTGATTCAAGTTTTAAGTATCTTATGTATATGGCTGCGTGTGTCTGAAGCTGCGTGATATACTGACATGCAAAACAATGGACAACTATTAATTTAGATAAATTAAATATGAGGCCTGTCTATGAAATAATGAGGTGGAAGCAGAGACAAGCTCACCACGATGGATGTATTCAAATGACTAGGGCTTTTCTGGAGCCAGGCATTTATTTCATTCATGCTCTTATGGCTCACCATGTCTCTGGAATGACTTCTTGACAGTTGTTTTCGTGGCTGGTTTATGTACCACAGAAGGAAACTGAGGTTACCACCATGAAGTAGCTTTGCACTTTTGTGCCTAACTTGCTGATCTCATCGATCCTAAGAACATTCAAACATACCACTAGAGCTCTGATGGTCACATACACATAATGGAAACATTATCCAAATGCTTAAGCCATGGTAAGGTCACTAGAATGAGGACACCACCTTGCAAAGAGAGTAATTTCACAGGGACAGCATACATAGGATGTACAAGCTCGGTTATGCTTCTTTAAGAAGCCAAAAGAAGAAATATAAGTGGCCAGTAAGATGCAAAAACAACTTGACTTTATCATTACAATAGATGCAAAGTAAAATTGTATTCCTAATAGAAAAGATTAAAAATGAAAAATAAATTTTTACAGGAGCTTTTACAAGAAAGGAAGTGTTATATACACTTGGGAGATAGCAAATTATTATAAATTTTTGGTAAGGCAGTTTGTTCATCTGGGTATCTATAATGCTATGGATTCTTTAAAATAGGCATATACATTTTTTTCAGTGCGTAATTGTGCCTTGGGAAAAAGTAAATTTTAACAAATAAAACTTTGGGGGAAAATTAGAATTCTTTACAATGTAACATTTACCTTCAATCATAATAATATATAAGGAAAAAAAGTCAAATGCAGTGCTTATAGCAGAAAATAGGACTTGTCTGCCTTGTGTATGCCCATCCTAGCGAACTGCTTCCCAGATATTGTCACTCTTAACATTTTAGTTATTTCCTATAGTATTTAATTCAATTTTTCACATACTTTTATCAAGGCACTCACCTGCTAAAATCGTGCCTTAGAAATAACAGGTATATACACAAAGATTTAGGAATAAGAGTGTTCATTCTATTGTTACTTATAATAACAAGAAAATAGAAGTGACACTTGTCTTGTTTGAACAAATGATAGCCTAAATGCACAATATTAAGTAGCCAGATATACGTATTTAAATTACATCATAAATGATATAAATGATATAAATATATAATAGAATATTGATAGAGATTATCTTTGAATAGGGGCTGATATTTTGATGAATTTTTCTTGATGTATTCTTCTTAATTTTGAAAATTTCTTTCAAAAATATATCTGTTTTGGGAGGTGGAGCTAGCCAGTAATGAGTGGTCTTTGAATGAGAAAACAAGAATACAGAAGTCTAAGAAGTAAGCAGATGGGGAAGTTCAGAGAAAACATCATGCCAAAATGTAATGTGGTGGATTTAGGAGATGTTCAGATTCATTGGCAAAAATCATTCTATGGCCGACAGACGTGGTTCTCATCTGAGTCTATCTAAAGCAATTTAAATAGATTTTGTTTTGGTTAGGGAGAGTGGATGGTAGATTGATTCAACTGCCTCTCAAATTCACATGATAAAAGTTTCCTCGGAGCTGGGCGTAGCTCATCTCAAGAAGTCGCTTGTATTAGGATATATTAGGTAATGCTGTCCTCAAACCTCAGGGCCTTGTTATAACAAGTCATAATCCTCTTTCACATGATGTTTTCTGTGAGTAAGGCAGCCTTCTTCTATGCATGGACTCAAAGATCTAGCTGCCTTCCATCTTGACCGACTGCCATCTTCAATACGTGGCCTTCACAGTGGCCCAGGAAAGGGAGTGGGGGGACAATGCAGGGAATTTTAGGGCCAGGCCTGGAACTGGTAGAGTCATGGCACTGGCTCAGACCCAGGTGTTTGGCAAGGCTAGGACATGGAGTCATTCTGTATGCTTAGGAAGAGAAATGGGATTGTTGTGGTTTTCAATGTGTGACACCAGATCAGCAGCATCAGAATCAACTGTTAGAAATGAAAATACATAGACTTTACTGCAGACCTACTGAGTGGGGGCTCAGCAATCAGTCCTTCAACAAGCTATTTAGGTGAGTGTGATGCCTATCAGAGTTGGAGAACCATGGGGACGAGTGATTTTTCACTCTCTTTCACACCTTTTTTGTTATTTTTTTTAAAGTTACAGATAACTAATAGGTAATGCATGCTTATAAAATTACACATACTTCTAAGGATGTATGTATTTATTCTATTGGAAATTAAAATTACAATGTCTTCACTATGCAAACATAAATACATTTTACCTATCTTGATCTTAACACAGCGCATAAAGGTCTTTATAAGAACTGCATGCATTTTTCAGCATTTGCTTACAGAGTCAAATAATTTTATGTACTTGTAAGCATTTCTTTACTTAAAGGTTAAAAGGTTTAAAGATGTCTAACAACGGTTGAACTATTTGCAGAAACCCAGAGTAGCAATGCTAATAACAAACTGGAAGCAGGATCGGATTTGCTGACTTGGAAATAAAGCCCTGGGGCAAAAAACGACAGAAACACCTTAAAGAGAAGGAAAAGCTTTGGAAATGCTAAGAGTGCAATGTGGTGGCATCCCAGGATGTGAATAATTAGCAAGCTGTAGTCATCACGGAGGACCCGTAACATGGGAAATGGGTTACAACTGTGAACACTATCGAGAATAAAAACATGAAGTAAAAATATGAAAAGCTGTCATGATGAAAATGGTCCTCTTGACCCACTAATACTGAAATATTCTCTAGCTTATTAATATCTCCACTGAGCATGGATCATTCAAAGCTAAAAACTACAGGTGCAAAAAGCAGCCCTGCCATCACATGCCTATAAATGGATCCCAGGATAGATTAGATGACTGAGCAGATTTAATCGCAGACCTTATGAGTAGCTTTGAAAGTTGGAGCACTACACTCATTAAATGTTGTCTCTTAAAAACAATGAGATTGTAAACATGCATAAGCATACAGCCTTAATATTTCATGAATTACTTTTAAAATCTGTTGGAATAGTGTATGTCATGATGGGTACAGATTTTTTTTTTAAATAATTTTATTAAATCATAATTGTGTACATTGGTGCAATCATAGGGCAGAATGTCCTTCATATACAATCAGACACATTTTGATCGTACTGTGAGAGATAGCCCTCATAGCATTTTCTTAATCACTATATAATTTTTTAAGGTTTTTAATTTCAAATTCATACGAGGGTACAAATATTTAGATTCAATTGTTCTCACTGTCAAGGTGAAGTTCCAGTTGTAAAAGAACCCCTCACTCAGGGGGCGTGCTGTACACTGCCACATCATGCACATTAGGTGAGATCCCGCCAAATGCCCTCCCTCCTTCTGCGAATCCTCCTCCTCTCTCTCTCCTCTCTCCTTCTTACTCCCTTACTAGACTATATTTGTGTTTTATTGTTCAGATGAGCATGTAATTGTTTATATACTGATTTCATATTAGTATTGAGCACACTGAATATTTATTTTTTCATTCTTGAGATACTTTACTAGGAAGAATGTGCTCAACTCCATCCAAGTAAACATAAAAGATGTAAAGTCGCCATCTTTTTAATGGCTGAACAGTATTCCATGGTATACATATACCACGATTTGTGGACCCATTCATGGGTTGACGGGCATTTGGGTTGCTTCAATGACTTGGCAATTATGAATTGGGCTACAGTAACCATTCTTATGCAAATGTTGTATTCTATTTCTTAACTAGTTTTTATTTATTTTCTTTTTATTTCAGATTAATATGAGGTTCTAAATGATTAGATTATATTGTTTGCATTTCCACGGTAAAGTTAAAGATGTAGCCAAGCCCCCCATCCATGGGGTGTGCTGCATACCCTGACATTTTTAAACTATAAAAGTCATATAGGCTTCTGGACAAAAAGGCTCCATATAGATGGACACAGAATGAAAAGCAAACAGTCTCTTCTTCTGCATTTCTCTCTCTCTCAGACAGGGCCATAGCTACCAGTTTTGTGTTTTATTTTTAGAGAAATCAGGTAGAGAGTAGAAGACCTATATTTTAGGAACATCTCATTTAAAACAGGCACCTTAATAAGCTGTCACGAAGGAGCAAAGACAACTACACTGAGACGATGTCAGTGGAAACTGAGAAAATTAAAAACGCTCAGGCAAGGGCCAAGAATAAAATAAGTATATAAATATACACATGCTGGAATCAGGCAAAACTCTTCACAGTATTTTCTGGCACTGTATGTTTGAGAGTTCTTTGCAGGTATAGATTAAAAGGGCAAAGGACCAGAAGGAGAAAAATTAAAGCTGTATCTTCTTCATGGAAGCCAGCAGAATTTGGATGCTTTCCAGGGAAGAATAGGGAACCGCCTCAGTTGTTCACTTTTCTTGAATTTCTCAGGTCACATCTTGTAACGCAAATGGTAGCATCCGGAATCTGCAGTCACATTCATTTATTTCTTTGCTTATAAACTCATTTGTAATAGACTTCATTGAGTATCTATTGTGCGACATTAGCTCTGATCTACAGAGCTTACAACAGAGCTGGGAAAAACAAAACTAGCATACTTGAAACATTTGAAGAATAATAAGAGATGATATATAATAAAGGGCTAAACTGAATATAATTAAGTGTCAGCCTGCATGGTGCCATAAGCAGCACTTAATTAAATCCAGGACATAATCCATGTCCTGGTTCTAAGAAAAGATCCTCCTACAATTTCTCACTTTCCACTGTAACTAATACCTGAGGTTCAATTCAGTAATATAATTTAGCAGTAACAATATTTCCATGCTCAAAGGGAAATATGTTGTCCTTAAAATGGGTATGTGTATTTAAAAATATCTATTCGGTTTTGGGGGGTAGGGAAGATGAATTTGATTACATTGAGTGATTGATTCTTCAAATTTAAAACATATAGGAAAAAAGATATCATAAGCTCATAAAAACCAGAGAGAAGCTAGAGAAATCAGCAAAGTCAATCCTTTACCTGCAAGCAGGATGGAATCTCTGACCTATTACCTAGGCAAGAAGTTCTAGTGAGATTCTTGTGTATGCTTTTCTTCCTGCATATATTGAATCAAAGTGCAACCAGGCATCTGGTATGTGAGCATTATAAAGCCAAATGTGATGCTCACTAATACAAATGCCTGGAAGGAAACTAAGTTAATACACATAGCCTTATATTTGGAAATGAAGATTCATCCATCATCAAAGACCAGAATGTTCACTGTCATGACATAAAAAGGAACTTTTGAGGGATATCTGTTGTCATTTGTGTTATCACTCCCTTCAACACAGGTGAGCAAGAGAAGGATATGTGTGCATTTCCTGGACTTGGTCTGGGGTACGCAACACATTCTACAAAGGGATTGAAGGACTTGAGGTCTTTTAGGCATGTTATGTTAACTTCATGTCAGAGACAACTTCTATGGTGGAGTTTTCAGAAGGAAATTTATTCTGCCAAAGTCATAAACATTATAAGAGGTTCTTTAAAAAATAATACAGCAACTATATGCATGATACAAATAGAAGACAGCTCCGGAATGGAATTATATGGCTAAACCCCAATACTGTGTGGTTTCCTTTTCCACTAGAAAGAATGCGCAGCCCACAGGCCACCTGCTCTCATAGCTGATTAGAGGAGACGTTAAGGAGAGGGTTTGTTTTACAGTTTTATGATAGAAAAAGTGAAAAGAGAAAAACAAAATCCTCCCATGTCTTCACTGTTGGCAGGACCCTCTCAGGAACTCAAAAAGAAAGTTTCTTTCCCTTCCAATTTTGACCTTTTCTGTTTGGCAGATGTTGATTTTTTTTTCTTCTGCCTGTGTTTCTAATGGGGCTTGAAATTAACACGGCTTGTTGTTTACCTCCTAACTTGTGTGCCGCCATCATCGATGCTGTCAGCATAGTCCTGGGAATAGGGTTTGTTTGTTGTTTCTGTTGAGCCAGCAAATGGGGGAAATGTTCTGTTCATTCCATTCCAGTTTAGATTCCTCTTCCTTTCACAGAAATGGCCTTCACTAAGCAGCCAATGACCTTCCTGGTCGTCGGCTGTAAAAGCCAACAGTCATATTCAAGAGCTGATCCTGCATGACATTTATGGGCTGTTTTTGATGCAGCTGACTATATCCTGACCCCTATCTACTCCCTGTTCACACAGTGCCTAGCAACTGAGCCTTTTCCTACTTATTCCCTTGTGGGCCTTCTGAGTTCTCCATTCTTCTCTTAATCTTTTGTGAGGTTACATATTTCTAAGTCTTCAGAAGCTTCTTGCAGAGAGATGATGCTCAATTCTAAATGTATTTTTAATTTGCTTTTGCCTTTTCATTCTAAGTTAAACTTATGCTTCGTGGTCATATCAAGTTTAATTTGGGGGGAGGTAATACTTCCTCCACCAGAAAGTGTACTGAAACTTCACAACAAGTCTTGGAAACTGAAAGAATGTTTGCTTTGCTTTTAAGTTCTCATGTTTTGATCTGTTTTGTCCATTAGTCAGCACCTATTGTTTTGTTACCAACATTCACCTTCTCCATAAAGGGTTTTTCAATCAGTAAATATGTTTGGGACATATGGGAAGCATAGCAACCTCTTTATTTTTACACTTTAACTTTTGAAACTTTAAAAAAATTACTATTTTACCCTTTAAAAAATGTACAGTTCAGTGACATTAAGTACATACACAATCTGTGCAACTATCACCACTATCCATTTCAAGGACTTTTTCATCATTCCAAATGGAAACTCTGTACCCATTAAGTAATTTTTCTCCATTGCCTTCTCTCCCAGCAGCTCTAGATAACCTCTATTCTACTTTCTGTGTCTTTGAGTTTGCCTGTTTTAGGTATCTCAGGTAAAAGGAATTATGCGATATTTGTCTTTTTATGTCTAGTGTATTTCACTTAACATAATGTTTTCAAGATTTATCCATATTATACCATGTATCAGAATTTCATTCCTTTCAATGGCTGGATAATATTCCACTGTATGTGTGTACCATATATCGTTTATCTATTTGTCTACTGATTGACATTTGGGTGGTTTCTACCTTTGGGTTATTGTGGAAAATGCCGCTGTGAACCATAGTCTAGATGTGTCTCTTCTAGTTCCTGGTTTTAATGGAAAGACCCTCTTTTGCTTTGCAAATTTTCCAACCTTATCCAGAAATAAAGTCTAGGGTGGTCTCTATCCAGGTCCACCTTGGGATGGGTGTTCTCTAGTCCCTCGCCTGTTTGTTCTCAGGACCTTCTTTGCTTACTCTGCAGGTGTTAAACTACATTTCCCAGGTTCCCTTGCACTCTGGCTTCCAGGTAGAGTTAGCAACGTGAGGCCCTGTTGGGATGCTGTGGGTCATGAGAAGGGGAAGGTCTGCATCTTTTTCCCTCTATCACTTTGCTTTTGACAGCATCTTTGGCAGTGGCTGCGTCTCCTCCTGGTTCTGGCTCCCACTAGAATAGCCCCAGTGCTTCCAGGCTCTGCTTTCAGATTTGTCCCTCCAGCCTCTGGGAAGGTAGAAACCTCCTACTATTGCTACTGTCTGGATTGCCTCACTCCTGAAGCTTACATGTTTAGAATTTTTAACATGTGTGCTGCTGATTCCCTGTATTACTTTCCCTCTTATATGTATTTTCTTCTTTATTTATGTATTTTTTTCTTCACATTTTCTCATCCCAAAAGATTCCCCTTTTAAAAAATACCTGGAGTGGTCTCTGTTTTCCTGACTGGAGCCTCACTGATAACTACTGGTAAAAGAAGGTTCAAAGGGTCTTAGGCCATAGAACTGGTGGTAGTGAGTCCTAGTTGTCCTCAAGGTATCATCATCCATCTAATAGATTTTTAGCTGGGATTTTGATATCCAGCCTCTTGTGCAGTTGAGTGTGGCCATGTGAACAAGTTCTGGCCAAAGTGGCAAAATGAGATGAGTGGGATGGTAGACCTCCTTTAAAAGTGAGGCCCATCCCATGTTTCATCCTCTCTGCACCTTTGTCCCCCTGCTTCCTTTGGTTTGGAGCATATATGTGACAAACAGAGTTCCATCCTGGAACATGAGGACAGTGACCACATTCTAGGGTGGGCAGGACCGAGAGCTAGAAGGAGCCTGAGTTCTTTAGAACTCTGCAGAGAAAAACTGCCGCCCCACCCCAGCCCTGTTCTGCAATTTTACATGAACAGCAAGTAAAATTCTGTTTTGTCTTAGCTGCTGCTATTTTGAGTCTATGTTTATTGCGGCCAAATTATGACCAATTCAGCACCCAAATCAAGACGAACAGATTTTCTCGTACCTGTCCTTATTTAATTAAAGCAAGGTCCTTGATCCTCTGATGTGATCCTAAATCTTGGCCTCCCTGTTTATACTTAGAATTGATGTAGGCTCACTTGCAAGATTTTCAAAAAGCTTTATTCCCTTTAACAGCTTCTGCTTTGCCTATTAAGTTTTCTCCAAAAGGGGGGTAAGATCAGGCCACTCACCAAGCAGATATCCAACCTAGAAAATGATTAAAGCCTAAATGTTAGAGAATTTGTAATTAAAAGCCTGGGAACATTGATCCATAGGTATTAATAAAATCAGTAAAATGGACAAGCAGCATGACCTAACATCACACGACAGGCCATTAGAGTTCTGGTCTGATAGCCCCTCTTCATGAGGGTGATGAGCTGGAATTGCACCTAATGACTGCCAGGCCCAGATAAATCTCACCTATACTTTACCCAACGGGGTATCAATTAGAAACATGGGTTCCTAGGATGGTGGTTCTCAACCTTTATTGTGTGTGAAAATCATTTGGGGAAACTTGTCCAAAATGAAGATTTGCATTCTCTGGCTCATGATTTAGTTGGAGTGGGGTGGAAGGCCACACACTGTCCGCTGAAAGGACCCTAGGTGCCTCTAAAGCACATGGTCTATGGACCACATTGTGAGAAACATTGCTTCTGGGGAACTCATAAAGGCTGTAACGCAGCCACAAGTAGAGAGAGCTGTCATCGGCTGGGGGTGGGAATGGAGAACATTAATTGATGCCTCCTGTGTGCCAAGAACTCTGCAAGGCATTATTCAGGCATCTTCTTAGTTTATACTTTCAATAAACCTGCACAACTATTATTGTTACCCTTGTTTTATAGTGAGCAACCTGAGGCTCAGAGAAATTGAGCAATATGCTCAAGGTTACAACACAGTTTCAAAGCCTGGGGTGTTTGTGCTGAATACATTCTGTTTACCCCTCTAGTTTTTCATCATGGTCTTAGACACTGACTGTGCAGAAAGTACCACAGGGTCCTCTGGTCCTGGGTTTTGGTTGGGTTGGGTTCTGCAGGGAGGAAGGAGAGTGAGGTCAGGGTACTTCTTCCTCTAGCCTCTCCTCCTGCAGACAGGCAAAGCTGCTGCCCTTGACCAAAGGTCACAGCTCTTGTGGTGGCTCTTTCCATATGACTGTCTCTTTCCAAGTTCCTGTAACTGTTTCCTTCCATTAGAGGAAACATCGGGCCTGAGGCTAGTAATTGGTAATTCCTCTTTTCCTCTGTTACTAGGATAAGGTAGTCTGTTAACCCTTTTCTTTCTCTACAGCTTGTCCTTGACTTTGTAAACACAGTAGTTTCTTTATTAAATTCTCCAGATCATTCCATTTGAGTTTTCCATCTGTTTCTTGCCAGGAACCTGACTGATATAGGCTGTTTGGCCCGAAGTCTTCCTCTTTCCATTGTTCTACACTCCCTCACATTGCCCTGCCCCATGACAAAGATGGTGAAGATGATGGTGGTAATACAAAGATGATTGTGACACTGGCCAAGCACTTTTTACTCATAGGATGTGCCAAGAGCTTTACACTAATACTCTCATTTAAAATCCACAACTAACTTATTTATTAGGCACTGCTCCACCCTCACTTTATAGAGTTCAGAGAGGCTAAATTATTGACTCTAACAGAGCTGGTAAAGACTGGTGCAGAGACCTGAGCAATACGTACTCTTACCAGGTGTGAGGGCCATTACAAGGTATTTCCCCAGTTAAATGTGTGAGTACAATTCCTGAAAATAAAGATGTGAAAATGTCTATGCCACTTATTTTTTAGAATTATATTTGAAAAAATTGCATCACACTTCAAACAGGAATATGTTACACACAACGTTTTTCATTTCTATTTTTTTCTGTCGCAGCTCAGTTCAAACCTGTTTACTGCAGGGATTGTGAGCTGCAAGAGCTGCTTAACATGCCTCCAGTCTCTCCCTATGTTCCTCTGCATCCTGCTTATCACACGACCAGATAAACGTTCCTAAAATTCTTTTGATTATGGTCAGACTTTTGGAAATTATCCAATAATTCAAAGGATTACTGGATGAAGCCTACATTGTAGGTGATACGAAGGGTTCCAGGATAAGATCTTTCTTGTTCCAAAATATTTTTTCAGCCTTGGATTTGACTACTTTACTGTTTAATGAAAAATCTAGAGTGGTTTCTATCTTCTGCATCTGAGCCCTGAGTAATATCTCTGTCAGATAGAAAGTTTGTTGAGGGTAGGGCCTATATTTTCTTATCTTTGTATCCTCTCCCTCTTGAATAGGGCCTGTAACACAGGAGGAAGATTTTAATGCATATTGACCCAAATAAGCATTTTAATGGTCCAAATAATGCATTAAATGTTCTCTATTACCTCATACAATTCTCACAATATGCCCACAAAGTCAGGATGGTTAATCTCATTTCACAAACACAACTGTGAGGCTCAGAAAGGTTTAGCAAATTGTTCAAAATACCTTATATAGAACATGGTAGCTATTGTCAGATTCTAGTCCAAGTTAGAAGTCTTCAAAAATTCTTATTTCTACTATGCCATTGCTTTCTTATATAATCAAGGACTTCAGAAGAAAAAAGTAGAAAAGATATTATTGATTTCTTTATTAAGTCATTGGAAATATTATCACAGAGTTGAAAAAATTGATTCCTGATGATGAGTAGGGGTTGCCTTCTTGACAATAGTCAGTTTGCCTCTGTAAGATATTACAGTAACTGGTCTAGAGTCTTCCTGAATGTTAACTCATCTTTGTGCCTTTGCAATCATAGTCACAAAGTGATCAATAGAATGTCTGTGGGCAAACTGAGATGTTGCTGAAGCTCTCTTATCAGGAACTGCCTTACTACAACCCAAAGGAATTTCAGGCCTTTCAGGGTCTCCTGGTTCTAGTAGAGGATAATTAACCTGTGACCAATACAGAGACTTTCTAGGGCATTGACCTGAAGGACCTGAAGTGGCATTCTTACAATAATCCTTAGAAATGAGCTTTGTTTCCCACTCCCATTACAGCAATTGTTATATAAGCAGATTGAACATATTTATCTAATCTCACTTAAAGTTTGCCGCTAGACTGATGTATCGGTATTTTAATATCACATAATTTTATATTTTGTAAATTAAAGCCACACAGCATAGTGGCTGGGGAATAGAATATTTTACATTTCATTACATCTCATTGACTCTACCTCAGCGAAATTCTGAATTTTCTACTACTTCACGACATCTTTCCGATATAGGCCAAGTGCTTGCTTATTTTAGGAAAAGAAATCTCAAGGTGTAACATTGCAAACACTGACAGCCCAGTCTGGAGAAACTGGATGTAGAGGCTGCTCTGGTCACCTTTGGATCATGGAACAATCCAGAGGAGATGCCAAGAATGCCAGAGAAAAAAACATAACCTGGGTTGGGGTTGCATATATTCCAGAGCAGGGTTCAGCAAACTATAGCCTGTGGACCAAATCAAGCCCATTACCAATTTTTATAAATAAAGTTTTATTAGAACACAATCAAACACATCCATTTACATATTGCCTATGGCTGTTCTTGTGCCACAACAGCAGGGTTGAGTAGAGGCAACAGAAGCTCTCTGGCCAAAGAGCACAGAATATTTATTGTTCTAGCTCTTTATAGAAAGTTTGCTCATCCCTATTTCAGAGCATTTCTGTAAGATGTGGTTATGCTAAACTCATCCCAAAGTTTCAGATTAATTCTAAAGCAGGTCTAGGTGATTGCAAACAAAACATAAATTTTGAAGTTCATGTGCACTCAGAGTCTATGTACAGATCCTCAGCCCTCATTAAGTCTACCAGAAGATATTCCTCTTTTTTGTTTTCTTATTTGCCTTTTTTCTCCTTCCTTTTCTGCACTGTGACCCTCTCTCTGTGAAACTTTATTTTCCTCGGCTCTTTGTAGTCTGTCTCTTTCAGTTGATTTCAATAATTGCTACCATGTTTTTGACCACAAAGCCTTTTTCTCTAGTTAATTCCCAGGGTACCTGCAATCATAACCCCAACACTGTGCTAATCACTTTTGGTTTTACATTTTACTATTATCTCCAACTTGATCGGTCCTAATGATATGTCTTTTCTTCAGTGTTCTGTCCTGTGACCACCTCTTGATTCTTCTCATACTGGGGCTTGAATTCAGGAGGCCTCCTCCATCTTATTCTGCCTTAGAAATGTGCCTGCATTTTGCTGTTTCCTCTTCATTCCCAGAGTCACTACTCCTCTACAAATTTTCACCATCTCCTGGATTATTTTAATAACCATTTTAGAAGTCTTTCCCTCTCCCCCCACACCCTGCAGTACTCTCTTCAACAATTGCTACTGAAGTCATGATATGTCGCTGCTCAGAATTCGTGGCCGTTTACTTGTTCCTGCACCAAATATAAACACGTTGACTGTCAAAGTTATTGACACTGTGGCTCCTCCACACCCCTCTCCTCCTCGCTTCTTCCTGTTCTACACGGTGCCTTTCTCTGAGCACTTCAGAATTCTATGGACAAGAATCTGGCCTGGCCAGCCAGCCTGTGGTGCTCATCTTTACTTGAATGGCCTTCCTGACCCCTACATGTCTCCAATCCTCACATCTCACCTCATGAATAATTGCATGACCACTTCACCTTTGCTTTTGTTCTGTTCTTTAAGCTCTTTAATAATTATATATTGCCTTAGATCGTTGTGTGATGGGGGTTAGTCTTTTCACTTCCTTGTTAAATATGTGTATTCCTCATTCCTCAGCGGCTTCTACCATCCCCCCACCAGGGCCATTCCCAACTACGGCTTCTATGAAACCACCTGTAGAGTGACTATCCATACAGGACATGCTGTATGTATTTCTTATGTATTACATCTGATAAAACCTTTTAAATAACAGTTTTATCTGAAGTGTTCAATTCAGGAAACAGAAGTACAGAAGGGTTAAGTAGTGAGAACCAGTAAGAATCAAATAAGAATCATCCACAAAGAACCAGAGCTATACCTTGGGTGTGGTGGCTCATGGCTGCGATCCTAGCATTCTAGGATTCTGAGGTGGGTGGATCACCTGACACAGAAGTTCGAGATCAGCCTGCACAAGAGCAAGACCCTGTCTTTACTAAAAATAAGAAAACTAGCCAGGAGTTGTGGTGCCCGCAGTCCCAGCTACTTGGGAGGCTGAGGCAAGAGGATGGCTCAAACCAGGAGTTTGAGGTTGCTGTGAGCTATGAGGCCATGGCATTCTACCCAAGGTGACAGAGTGAGACTTCGTAAAAAAAAATAAAAATAAAAATAAAGCAGAGCTTCCAGTGCTGAGTTGGCTTGAAAACTCCTACTCTTTCCAGACTAAACTCACAGATAGCATACAGACCAAGCAAGGGAAACTTAGTCATGTTGGTGATTAGATGAAACAACACTATTCCTACAGTTACTCATAGGAATCTTGTCTTTTCTTTAAATGACTAAATCATATTGGTGGGGAGAAAAAAAATTAAGAATTTGCATCTACAAGGAGTAGATTTTATCAAACCGATCTCAAGATTGGACTTTTTGCTCTGTTCAGAGCCATTGATACAAAACCATTAATGAAGATATTTAAGAAATCCCTTCCTGTCACACATCCACTGTGGGATTTAAGGAAGACATTTGCTATCGTAAACACTCATGTATCCAAACAAGAAATCCACAGAGAATCTAAACCAATTTATGCCCCTGTATTGACATATTAGTTGAAAACACTGATGGCATGCAGGTGTGAGAGCAGCAGGGAGGAAAATTAGCTAATCTTCTGGCAATTTACTAATTTATGAGCTGGGAGAAGGTGTTCTGGCTTTTCTTTCCTTACCCAAGTAGAGAATAATAATAGAGGTAGGATGTGGAAGCCCTTCCAGGATGTAAATGTAAGACCTTCCTCCTTTTTTTGCAGGTACCTAACTTCAGTGACTCTATTAGAAACCCCCAAATGCGAAGATTTGTCAGGTATCACATGGAAATTATTGGAGAATTCTCTGTGTCTATAGAAATCATGTTATGTTGGGACTACGAGGTATGGCAGTCACGATATAGTCAAAGAGCACTGTGGCTCCTCCAGGCAGAAGGCGGCAGCTGAAAGTACAGGTGGAGCAGAAAGGGTCAGCCTACACATCTTGGAAAAGAACATCTCCTGTGACCTCCTTTACTGAATTTTTTCCTAAGTCTGAAATAGTCACCCTGGTTTATATGACTCAATGGAAAGAACAAATACATTTATAAAGGTTTTCACTCCTGATATTCATTTAGCAATTATCAAATTTTCAAGTATGGTTTAATAACATAAATGAATCTCTCAAGGAAAATGCTGAATGAAAGAAGGCTGACAAAAAGAGATATAATGTAAGATTCCATGTATATAAAACACAAAAACAGATGAAGCTATCCCTTCCTATTAGATCAAATTTGCCCTTTAGGGGAGCTAAAAGAGAGCACGAAGGGGACACCCTTGCTAAATATGTGGGTGGATTCAATTTGTGAAAATTAGGGAACTGTTTGATAAATGTAGGTGCGCTTTTCTGTGTTATACTTCGATGAACATTTTAAAAGAAGGTTTCTATAATGAAACCTGGACATGAGTCTTTCACACTCTAAACTGTATTTGTTTGAGGGAGAGAAAGAGGGGACCCTGCTTCCTGCCCTCAGGTCTGGTGAGGGGGGTTCCAGGTAACTCTCAAACATGGTGGCATGTGTCTTTCAGAACTGAGGGACAAGGGGAGAAGCCCAAAGGGTTCTTAATTGCTTTTGCAGCAGATGAAATGAGAGATTTTAATGCCGGGGACAGTATGTCTTCAAGTTTGTCAGGCCAAGGACTGCAGTGGCATTTCCCTGTGAGCCAGATCTGGGCCAGCCTGCATGACAAGGATTGCAAGCAGAAGAGAATGTCTCCCCAGGGAGGCCCCTTAAAAGGAGAAAACACCTCAGCCCCAACTCTGTATGCATCGCTGGAGTACTGTGTGCTAGGGAAAGTACAAGTGTGTACCCAGATGCACTTGCCACAGCTGCGCTTTCTCCAGTAATGGGGATGGTGGGGAGATGGTGGTATTTGAACAACCCACTGAAGACTAAACAGCTTCCAGCCTTCAAGAGTAAAGGCCAGGGGTAGGTCAGGGGTTAAGGTGCCGGCCACATACACTGGGGCTGGTGGGTTCGAACATAGCCTGAGCCTGCTAAACAACGACAACTGCAACAACAACAAAAATAGCGGGGTGTGTGGCAGGCACCTGTAGTCCCAGCTACTTGGGAGGCTGAGGCAAGAGAATTCCTTAAGCCCAACAGTTGGAGGTTGCTGTGAGCTGTGATGCCATGGCACTCTACCCAGGGTGACATTGTGAGACTCGGTCAAAAAAAAAAAAAAAAAAAAAAAAAAAAGAGCAAGGGACCCTGACGTTATCATGAAGTGAGGATTTTCCTGGTTCCCCTTGCCCTGGTGCAATCCTGAAAAGGTCAGAAACCCCTCCTCAGCAAGGGAAGGCGTTCTATGCGATGCTGAGCAGAGGAAGGTGGCTTGTTTTTCAAAATGCTCCACCCTGGGAAAGAGAGGAGAACCACCAAAATTTTAATTTTAATTCATAACTCAGCCATCAGTGTCCTGGTAGAAGTTGTGCCAGGAGAAAGCTAGTTAAAATTCCAGAACAAATTTCCAGGAGCTATAAGTGAGTATCATTGAATCCTGCAATGTGTACTTTCCCAGTGTTATGTATCTCTCTTGGCCAGATCACCCTGCTTCTTCAATGATGTGGGCTTGTAGGAGCTGCTTGTGCAGGGCTGAGGGATAGGGAGCAGCCGAGGGTAACCCTGAGTGCTCAGAGAGAGGCTGACATCAGTAATCAAAACACAGGAAAGAGCAGGCTCAGTGGTGCAGGCGATCATGACTTGAGCTTTGTGTGCTGAGTCTGAGGTGCCTCTGGGATGTGAAAGTGAAGGTTTTCTTTAGATAACTCAGAATCCAGGAACAAAGCTTAGCAGAACTAGCTGGGAATAGAATCATCAGTGCGTCGGTACAACTGATATCTTAGGAGTAGGTGTGGCTTCCAAGAAGAATGCTGGGACATTAATTTTTAAGAAGTGATTAGTGGAGGACGCTGTTAAAAAATTTGCAAAGTAGGTAAAGAAAAGGGGAAGAGTGAATTTCCTGAAGCTGAAGCAAGAAAAAAGTGATCAAATATGGCAAAATTCTACAGATGTCATGGGATGGAAATACTAAGTGGTATTGATTTAAATTTGGAGAACTACCATGATATTAGAATGCCCATCTTATGAGAAAAAGTTGGTAGCGAAAATCCAAAACCACAGGGTGTGGAACAAATGGGGCATGAGAAAGCACAATCAAACCATATGGAGGACTAGCATTGTGGGGAAGGAGAGCAAGGACTCGGATATAAGAAGGATTAGGAGAGGGGATCCTCATTTTTTCTGGACTTTTTTTTGACAGTGTGGTGAAGCCTATAGATCCCATCTCAAGTATTTTTTTGAGGACAAAAAAGGAAAACATAAGATTACAAAATGAACCAGTTATATTGGAAAATACCAAGATCGTTTTTAAAATGTATGATGGAATAAGGCATGTGCATCTTTGTCAATGCTTTAACTCAGTGGTGCTCAACCTTCCTAATGCCGCAGCCCTTTAATACACTTCCTGTGAGTCGCGACCCACAGGTTGGGAACCGTGGCTTTCACTAATTCAATTTGTTGACAGGAATACTAACTACCATGATCATGATTTGGAAGTAGTGATGAATGTAAATGATATTTCAAGATATCTTCTGCAACTGTTGTTACATGATAAAAAATTACCTGTGATTCTGGTGACAAAGTCATCTAGGAGTGTTGAGGTTTTGTACATACATTCATAATAGAAATACTAAATTTCAATAAAGAGTTAACTAAAAAATAAGATATATATATATATTCCCCCCCAATTCACTAGCACCCTGAATTCTATTCATGTTTTTTAAAGAAATAAGGGATCCAGGAATCTCAGATTAAGAATCATTCATACTAAAAGAAGAGTGGTCTCTCTCTCTCTCTCTTTTAAGGAGAGAAAAAGTTTATAGATAAGGTAAGAGGTTTTGCATCTATATGTCAATATTATGCAATGTTTAGAGATAGAGTCTGGAGCCAGACTCCTTGGTCTTAAACCATACCTCTCTTTTATTAGCTACCTGACATTAGGCAAACTAACCATTTAACTTCTTGATGCCTCCATTTCCTTCTCTGGCAAATGAGGGTGACAATAGTCATCCACCTCTCAGGTGGTTGTGAGGGTTAAGTATCAGCACTTTAGCTATATCTTGACCACTTCCCACTCATTCAATATCCTGAGCCACAGGGACACCTTTGGTTCCTAAATGTGCCACAGTCTTCCTGCCTCAGAGTTACTGCTCATGCTGTGTTTTTCAATCTGGAAGATTCTCCTCACTGTTTTTCACATGACTGACTCCTTCTCACCCTTTGGGACTCAGCCTAAATATCCTTCTCAGAAATGCCTTCCAGGGGCCATCCCTGAAATAGGTCTCTACCGTTATTCTCTATCCCAGCAATCTTTGTCACAATTTGTGATCATTTTGTTTGTTGTGTCTGAGGTGAGCTCCAGAGTAGCTGGGGTTGTGTTTGCCTTAATCCTTCTATAACCGTGGGCCTATTCATAATAAACTCTCCATAAACATTCATTAAATGAACCATTAAACAGGGAGCAACTAAAGACACAACTGAGGTCCTTGGCTACATTTATGCCTGTGGGCAATGTATCAACTTTCCACGTGAGCGTGGGTTTATTTGTCCATTTTCAGTCATGTTCTGGAGCTAGTAGAGAGCCAGTCAAACACATTGCTTATATTAAAATGTTTACAAGGTAGCATTTAGCCTTTCTTCTTGTACTAGAAGGACCCTCTCTCCATCCTAGGTTGAACCAAGTAAAGCAAGACATGAACATAAACTTCTGGGATGTGTGGGCAGCAATTGTGGCTCAGTGAGTAGGGTGCTGGCCCCATATACCGAGGGTGGCGGGTTCAAACCCAGCCCCGGCCAAACTGCAACAAAAAATAGCCGGACGTTGTGGTGGGTGCCTGTAGTCCCAGCTACTTGGGAGGCTGAGGCAAGAGAATCGCCT
>CAUYRH010047633.1:0-11592 GCA_963574655.1 Perodicticus potto | reverse complement strand
CCCCTACAAGGCAGGCCTCCCCAGGTCCACAGTGAATGGCCAACAGCTGACTAGCAGAGTGAATGAAGCACTTCTCAGAGTTATGTCCATATCCAAGAGACTGGAAAGTGTAGCAGCCCATGGTGGGGTCCCTCTGGGGGCTGAGAGCTCTCCTGTGACTGTTGCGTGGCTGGTGACTGAGGGTGGCCTTTTGAGTTCTGTGGGCAGGAGGCCTCTGTCCTAGTCTGGGTTCTCCTGTAGCACACCTTGAGATGTGGGATTCAGGTGCTCATTTGGGAGCTCATCCCAGGAGGGCACAGTGAATGGGCGGGAGGGTGAGACGAGAATGGACACCCAGGGAGTGACGTGGGTGCCTTTGAGGTGGTTCCCAGCAAGCACCTGGAGGGTCCCTGAGGAGCATGGAGGAGGCCCCTCTGAGCTCTCTGACGGCTTTATTCCCCATCTTCCATCGCCCATTGGCTGAGGGCGGTGCCTTGAGGTGCTACCCGCCTTGTCCTTACTTTTAGACAGCTTGAGATGCTGGTCCTCTCCTCTGCCTCTGGAAAAGCCTTGAGGCAGGAAGGTGGCGACTTCACGGTGGCCTGGGATGAGGAGTTAGGTGGTGTGCACAGGGCTGTTCCCACAGCTGTGTGAAATCAGGTGATGGGCCAGGAGTGGGTCAGAAAGTCTCTCCAGGTTATTGTTCTAGCTGCCTGGGTAGGAGGTTTCGTAGTAATTATTTCCTGGGTGTCCTGTTCTCTGTGATAATTATCCTTCCATCTCAGGCTATTGTGTGACGTGGTGGTGACAGTATTGTTTGCTGTGTGCCAGGTTCCCCATTATGGCCTTTCTGTTGACTCGATTGCACAGGATCCTTGCAACATGGTTGTGAAGCAGCCATCCTTCCTATCTTCTTTGGATTAAAAAATAGAAAGGGTTTCCTGTCTTGGTCAAGTTTGTGAACTAGTAAGTGTATAATCCAGGAATTTAACACCTATCTCTGAGCCTTGCTGTGAGGTGTTAGTGATAATCTGTTCTCTGTAGGAATGAGGGCTGTCCCCTGGAAGTCCTCTGAGCCTCCGCCTGTGCTTTTCCATGCCTGCCTGAGGGCAGATTTCTGTCCATCCTTTAAGAGCTAGCGGCAGCATCACCTCCTCTGTGAAGTTTCCATGATTCCTGCTGGCACTTCATCCTCTGTGTTTTCTCAGCATCCCAGACTTAAGATTCCTGTAGTTGGCAGTGTCTGATTGCGTCAGATGCAAGGAACAGTAACCAACTCCCGCTGACTGGACGCACAGAGTTAGAGCAGATGTGGGTGCCTGGAGTCCTGTCTGAACATTTATCCTCATATCCTTGTGGCCTGTTTTCTTAGTGAGTTCGCAAGTGCCTTGTAGGCTGGGCTCACATTAATCACTTCCTTTTCTCAAGTGTTGGCTTTGTGCCTTGTCCAGACTGTGGGCGGAGAGGGCAGGTGGCACAACAGAAAGAAGGTGCAACATGCACTCCAGCGTCGGTGGGGCCTGGTGGACTCCTATTCCCTCGTTTCCTGCTGTGCGACCTTGGGCATCTTTGAGCTTGTCTCCTCATATGTAAAATGGGCATATGGGGGGTTCAAGGAAATTGAGCCCTCAGCTCAGTGCTTGGCCATTAAATGTTGACTTCTGTCTACCTTCTCCAGTTTACTTGATCCCAGCTGGGAATAAGTCCTTTTTGCCCATGGGGTTGAGTTGTTTCTCTGATCATGGGGAATGGATGAAGAATGACATTTATAACACATCTGCATGTTGGCTTTAGATCAGTCCTTCTGTGAGGACTGAAAACATGGTGTAGGGGTTGGTGGAAAGCACATCTTGTTGATTATCTTAGCAATTAGCCTGAATGAAGTTTCCAAGTGCCCGGCTGAGGACACCGGTCTAGCAAAGGGCTTTTTTGGCTGCCGGCAGTGTCTGGCGCCTCTACAGGTGTGTGAGTGTACCCAGCCAAGTTAATCCCTTTGTCTAATCCCCAGCTCCAAGCATGGCCTGCGGAGTATTACAGGGAGTTGGCTGCATTCCCCAGCGCCCTCCCCCCACATTCTCTTGGGGATGATGGCTCAGTGCACTGTGTGTTTGGCTGCTTCTCTGAACAGAGGCAAGAACTGATTCCTAGTCATCAGAGATCCCGTTATTGAGCAGATACAAGAGGATTTGGAGAACTCTCGCCCTTTTGTTTGCTAGGCTTTGGCTTCAGATGTCTTGGATTAAACTTCTGTCCCTAAAGATTTTGCTGAAGTTTCACCAAGGGAGTTGGTGAGACTCTTTTTACCATGGGCCACATCTCCTTAGGGGGAGGAGTAATGATCCCCCTGCTGTAACTGGGAGATCTCTCACACCTTGGGTGCTGGGCTCACTGCCCTTGAAGAGCCTGCGAGGGGGGAATGGCAAGGGCAGATGCTGCTCCTTGTCCACACCAGGCCTGTGGGAGACAGCGTTCATCCAGCAGTCCCCACAGTCTCTGATAGAGCCCCAGAATCCTACTGTCCAGTGTCCAGTGTGTCTATGCAGCCATTCCAGTTATAGATGATTCTTCAGTGAAAGTCTATTCTTTACCTTTCCTATCTCTGTGAACCCAAGAAAGTCCCTTTCCAAAAGAGTGGATGAGTTAAATATCTGGAACAAATGGTTCCAAGGCCAAGTGGGAATGAGGAGCTTATATACAGCCACACCGAGTACCATAGGTGTGTTGGTGGCCAGTTCTGCTTGCCCCAGCAAATGTCCCCCTTCCTCCCGCCCCCAACTACACTTCCTTACTGTGTTCACCACTGTTGGAGCTGTGGCAGGAATAAATGTTAGTTTTAACATCAAGAACAATCAAGCGCCTGGGCCTTGATTTTAGTTTGGATTCAGGATCTTTCAACCCTGGAGTCCATCTCCTTGGTTATATAGCAGAGGGGCTTCTGTGCTTTGTTGACCAGCCAGCCAGCTTTGAAAGGTCACAGCCAGAATAAGAATCTTGAGAAAAGCATTTAAAAACAACTTGGTGCTAGTCTATGAAATATCCAGAATAAGTAAATTCATAGAGACAGGAAGTAGACCAGCCATCAGTGGCTGTGGGGGGTGGGGTGCTGGCAGTTGAGAGGGACTACTAATGGATAAAGGGTGGGATGTCTTTTTGGGTGATGAAAGGGATCTGGAGTTAGTGGTAGTGGTTGTACAATTTCGCACATAGTCTAAAAGCCACTGGATCTTATGCTTTGAAAGAGGGAATTGTGAATTATATCTTAAAGATGGCGGGAAGGCAGTGCCCATAGCTCAGTGGGTAGAGCGCCAGCCACATACACCAAGGCCGGTGGGTTCGAACCTGGCCTGGGCCAGCTAAAACAATGAGAACTGCAACAAAAAAATAGCCAGGCATTGTGGCAGGCACCTGTAGTTCCAGCTACTTGAGAGGCTGAGGCAAGAGAATCACTTAAACCCAAGAGTTTGAGGTTCTTGTGAGCTGTGACACTACGGCACTGTACCGGGGGCAACAAAGTGAGACTCTGTCTCAAAAAACAACAGAAAAGATAGTGGGAAAATAGGACATGGGGATTTTGCACAAAACAAAATCAAATACTAATAGTGACTACCATTTATTGAGCAGTGAAAACTGTAACTTAACAGCAGAGGTGCTGGTGCTGCTTGCTGCTTCTCCAGGGCACTGTGACATCAGTGCCTGGGCTCTGGGAGCTTTGTCTTTGGAGTCTGATATGTTAGATCTTAACCACTTTCACTTCTGGCCAGTGCAGGGAGCAGAGGATGTATGTATGATTTGGAGATATGCAAATCACTCTTCGTGCTTTCCCAATTCCTCTCAGGAATGCTCACATGTTAAACCTGATCAAAGAGCGTACCCATTACATTTTGATAGATACATTGATCATTTCATCTTTCATTTATATAAAACTTCCTTCCTCCATGAGCTCTAGTTTCTGATAGCTGATAGCATTTTAAGGTTGGTATTATCCCTGTTGACAGGCCTTGATGCCACGTTGACCTCCTTCAGATGGATGAGGGATGTCACACGGGCTGTATTCTCCCCTTGGGTTTTCTTTCCACCTGCTCTGTGCCCCAGGAGGCACACCCTGATGGACTCCTCCATCTAGTGGGCTCTGCCGCCCACCACCTCTGCTTCACTGTGGCCTAGTTGGTCATTGGGAGGCCCTGTAAAAGGAAGTTGAGGTCAGGGTATTTGTTCTTCTGGCCCTTCCTGCCAGGCCTAAGGTTGGCAGTGGCTATGTTCCTGTCGGTAGCAGGGCATTACTGCCTAGGTAACCCTGGGGTTCAGTCACCATCGGCTTCCTTACCCTTCAGGCTTGAGGCGCGTGGGTGCGGGTTTCCACACTTGCCAGCTTCCAGATCCTTCTCTGTCCCCTGCTGTTCTCTTTACCTGCCCCTCTGTGAGCTGTCTCCATCAATCCCACTATTGTCCCCTTTGTGCATCTGTCCCCTGCTGGGCTGTGACTAGGTGCCAGACCCCACTCAGCTTCATGTTCTGTGCTTGCTTGCTCCCTTCCTGGATGTTCTTCCTCCCAGATTGGCGGTTGGCTCCTTCTTGGGACACCCAGGCTCAGCAGAGATGCCAGTGCTTCCAAGGGCCATGTTGTGTCCACCCCCCAACCCTTATCATTCCATGCTCACTGTGTGTGTTATTTTCTTTACAGCACTTTCGCCCTCTGAAATGACCTTTTACTTGATTGGGGGCTGGGCTTGTCCAAGAACTACCCTTATCCTCCTGAGTCGCCCAGGGGTTGGCAGAGATTTTCTGTGATGGGTCAGAGGTAGGTAGTTTTGGCTTTGTAGGCCCTAGGACCTCTGTTGCAGCTGCTGAAGTCTGCTATTGAAGCAAGAAAGCAGCCTCAGATGGCACATGAATCAATGGGCTCGTCCGTGTTCCATTAACAGTTTATTTACAAAAACGGAGTGGAAATTTGTGCTAGATAATTATATCTTAATAAAGCTGTTTAAAAAGCAACAACAAAATAATTGCAGAGGGCTAGATTTGGCCATAGTTAGTGACCCTGAACTAGCCTGAAAGCCCATGAGTGCTGGGCTCCTTTTTATCTTGTTCACTTTGAGTGTAGTGTTTTGAATAGGGCCCCACACGTAGAAGGTGTGTAGTGAGCGTTCCCTGAAGGCAAACCTTGGCAACCTGCTCTGTCTAGGTCAGTGTCCTGGGCAGCGGCAACAATGGAAAAATAAGGCAAAGTCCTGGCCCTGGAGGGCCCTGGTGGGCAGGCAGACTGTGTTTGTCACACGGCATATTTGTTCTGGTCATAGATGAGAGTGGACTCTTGGGGGATAGGGACTGGCCTGTCCAGGGAGGAACCCTCGAGCTGCCTCTGGAAGACTGACTGGGTTTGGCCGGTGGATAAGGTGAGGTGGCAGTGAGGAGGGCTTGGTGAGAAGAGCAAAAGGGCACAGCGTGTGAGAGGCCACACTGTGGAGTGCTGCATGCCTGCGTGGTGGTCTGGCCGTCCTCCCGCAGGCAGTGGTGCACCACCAAAGATGCTGAATTGATGTCGTTGCATGGTTAGAGAACGTGGCCATTGAGAGCTGTGTGGAGGATGGTGGGGGAGATGATAGCAGTATGGACACTGTTTTGAAACTTCTTGCCCAAGAGTGGGTCTTGGTCAGTGGTGGGGTTTCCTATGGGGTTGGGGGTGGGATATATATGTGGAAAATGTAAGGAAAGGCCAGGGTGACTAGAACAGAATGTGTGAGGAGCATCAGGTACGGAATTAGGCTATGGAAGCCTCCAGGAGTCTGGAAAATAACTTCTAGTTGACAAAGATTAGTAAGAAAACCTGTGAAATAATGAACCTGTGAAATAATGAGTTGTTATCTAATAGTGATAGTAAGATGTACTTAGGAAACCTTGATGTTGTAGGTTTGAGGTTTTTAGAAGTTTAAGCCACTGCGTTTTTACTTCTGGCCTAGCGTTACAACCTCCACAAGTTTCAGGAATGTTTACAGGTGCGCTCCTTTTTGGTTGTTTTTTTTTTTAAGCTTCTCTCTTTGAAATGGGCTGGCATTCGAAAGCCATACGAGCAGTCTGAGCACTTGGCTTGTCTTTAATCATGAGATTTTCTTATTTTGGGCAGTGAAATTCATATGGAGTGTTTATTCATGCTTTTGACTCACTTCTCCCACGGCTGTTCTTGAATTTGCATTGCTATCATATGAGTGAATCAGGAATTTGTCATGTTCAGCCTTTTGAGGAACAGATAAAGAAGACTTGTCAGAACTGTGGGAGACACATAAACTTCTCTTTTTCCACTTTGCTATTTTTTATTTTTAAAGATAATGTTAGGCCGGGCATGGTGGCTCACACCTGTAATCCTAGCTCTTTGGGAGGCTGAGGCGGGTGGATTGTCTGAGCTCAAGGAGTTCTAGACCAGCCTGAGCAAGAGCAAGACATTATGCCGGGCACCTGTAGTACTAGCTACTTGGGAGGCTGAAGCCAGAGGATTGCTGGAGCTCAAGAGTTGGAGTTTGCTGTAACACCACAGCACTCTACCTAGGGTGACAGAGTAAGACTCCGTCTCAAAAAAAAAATAAAACAAAAAAACAAGGTAATGCTATCAACAATTACTATCAGGAAATGTTAACTATTGTGAGCATATAAGGGGCATGTTATTATATTGAAAGTTTAAACTCTGGTTCCCCATCTCAAATCTTCTTTTCCCCCTATTCATTTTTAAGAAAATCGTGACACAGTCTGTCAAAAATTATTTAAATTCAGTGTTTTCACCAGCCTCCTCCTTCCTCTTTTTGTCTTTATAATTTTTATTGATCAGTAGAACCAGTGGACACATAAACCAGTGGGAAATGTGTGGTTTCACACAGAAGTGGGTCTGAGCAGAGCAGGGGCTGTTGTTTTGCTTTGGTGTTGCTATGACTCTTGCTTTCCTGGCTGACCGCCCTGAAGTGCAGAGGCGCGACTGACACCCCGTCTGCAAACACCTCTGCCTTTATTGCAGTGCACTTTCTAGTTACTAACTGACACGTATGTGGCTGGTTAGTTCAGTGATTTAGTGGCTTGAAGACATAACTTGCTTGTCATCTTTTGTCTTAGGTCAACTCACTTATGTTTAAATAAAGATAGAGAGTGAAGTATTTTGGCAAAACTGTTAATCCTTTAGTCTCTGAATGTGCATACTCAGCTAAACCAATTTTTATGTCTCATTTTATAGGTATATTTTTATCTTTTTTTTTTTTTTTTTTTTTTTGAGACAGAGCCTCAAGCTGTCACCCTGGATAGAGTGCTCTGGCATCACAGCTCACAGCAACCTCCAATTCCTAGGCTCAAGCGAGTCTCTTGCCTCCGCCTCCCAAGTAGCTAGGACTACAGGCACCTGCCACAGCACCCGGTTATTTTTTGGTTGCAGCCGTCATTGTTGTTTGGCGGGTCTGGGCTGGATTTGAACCTGCCAGCTCAGGTGTATGTGGCTGGCGCCTTAGCCACTTGAGCCACAGGTGCTGAATCCATGAGTCTTGTTTTAAACATGTGGTTTTGGAAGGTTCATCCAAGTAGATATATGAATTCATTGAAACAGTTATTTAGCATCTACTGTGTGCCAGGAACTCAGCAAAGTACTTGGGATGCAGAGATAAACAGGCAGGGCTATTTGAAGAGCCGTCAGGCTGGTGGCAGAGACATACAAGGGAGCCATGGGGGCTGCAGCGTGGCCAGTGCTAGGAGAAGGTCAGGTAGAAGGTGTTCTGGAAGCACTTAGGGAGTAACCTACCTGTGGGGTGGGTGCAGGCAATGCTGAGCTTTGAGACTGGAGGGCCAATCAGGTGAAGATGGTGAGGGAACAGCCCCCCACGCAGAGCAGCTGGTAAGGGGGAAAGCTCAGGGCAAAGACACCCAAATCTCATAGCGCGCAGGCAGGGTTTGAGTGTTGGGCAGAGGAAATGTGACACTCTGTTTAGTTGGAGATGTCATCAGTCATTTCAAAATGTGACATTCTGCCTGGTTGGGGTTGACTATGTCATTAGTCATTTCATTGTCAAAGCCATTCCCTACCAGGTGCCTGCTGTCTGTTACAGGACCCATTTTATAGCAGACACAATTCCCGGAAAATCTGAAAATCCTGAGTGCTCTCCTTCCTTGGAGGCCCTGTCCTTATTTGATAATTGCTGTCAGAAGCTTGAGGCAGTAATTTGGTTTGTATGGATGTACTTAAAATCAGGAGGACATGATATACTTCTTTTTTTTATTGTTGGAGATTCATTGAGGGTACAAGAAACCAGGTTACTCGGATTGCATTTGTTAGGTAAAGACCCTCTCACAATTGTGTCTTGCCTCAAAAGGTGTGTCACGCACCAGGACCCCACCTCCTCCCTCCTTCCCTGTCTCTGCTTTTCCTTTCCTCCACACTTCCCTCCTTCTTTCTCTCTCTGCTCTCCCCATTGCCCCACCCCCACCATGTTATTAATTGTCATTAATTGTCCTCATATCAAAATTGAGTACACGGGATTCATGCTTCTCCATTCTTGTGATGCTTTACTAAGGATAACGTGTTCCACTTTATCCAGGTTAATACAAAGGCTGTAAAGTCTCCATTTTTTTTGTTTAATGGCTGAATAGTATTCCATGGTGTACATATACCACAGCTTGTTAATCCATTCCTGGGTTGGTGGGCATTTTAGGTTATTTCCACATTTTGGCGATTGTAAATTGAGCAGTCTAGTGCAAGTGTCCTTATGATAAAAGGATTTTTTTTTCATCTGGATAGATGTCCGGTAATGGGATTGCAGGATCAAATGGGAGGTCTAGCTTGAGTTCTTTGAGAGTTCTCCATTCTTCCTTCCAAAAAGATTGTATTAGTTTGCATTCCCACCCGCAGTGTAGCAGTGTTTCCTTTTCTCCAAATCCACACCAACATCTCTGGTTTTGGGATTTTGTGATGTGGGCTAATCTTACTGGAGTTATCTCTCTATTTTAGTGCAGTACCATGCTGTCTTGACCTCTATGGCTTTGTAGTACTGCCTAAAATCTGGTATGCTGGTGCCCTGGCTTTGTTTTTATTACTAAGAACTGCCTTAGCTATACAGGGTTTTTTCTGGTTCCATACAAAATGCACAATCATTTTTTCCAAATCTTGAGAGTATGATGTTGGTATTTTAATAGGGATGGCATTGATTTGGTACATTACTTTGGGATGTATAGACATTTTAACAATGTTGATTCTTCCCAGCCATGAGCATGGTATGTTCTTCCATTTGTTAATATCCTCTGCCATTTCCTTTCTTAGGATTTCATAATTTTCTTTATAGAGGTCCTTCACCTCTTTGGTTAGGTATATTCCTAGGTATTCCATGTTCTTTGAAGCTATGGTGAAGGGAGTTGTATCCTTAATTAGCTTCTCATCTTGGCTCTTACTGGCATATACAAAGGCTACTGACATGTGGACACTGATTTTATATCCTGAGACATTACTGTGTTTTTTGATGACTTCCAGGAGTCTTGTGGTTGAGTCTTTGGGGTTCTCTAAGTATATCGTCAGCAAAAAGGGAGAGTTTGACCTCCTCTGCTCCCATTTGGATGCCCTTTATTTCTTTGTCTTGCCTAATTGTATTGGCTAGAACTTCCAACACTGTGTTGAATAGTAATGGTGACAGAGGACAACCTTGTCTGGTTCTAGTTCTAAGAGGAAAAGCTTTCGGTTTTACTCCACGCAGTAAAATATTAGCTGTGGGCTTGTCATAGATAGCTTCAATCAATTTCAGAAATGTGCCACCTATGCTCATACTCTTCAGTGTTCTAATTAGAAAAGGATGCTAGATTTTATTGAATGCTTTTTCTGTATCTATTGAGAGGATCATGGTGTCTTTGTTTTTGCTTATGTTGATATAGTGAATAACGTTTATAGACTTGCGTATGTTAAACCAGCCTTGCATCCCTGGGATGAAACCTACTTGATCATGATGTATGACTTTTTTGATGATAAGCTGTAACCTATTGGCTAGGATTTTGTTGAGAATTTTTGCATCTATATTCTTGAGTGAAATTGGTCTGAAGTTCTCCATTTTAGTTGGGTCTTTTCCTGGTTTTGGTATCAGGGTGATGTTTGCTTTGTAGAACATGTTGGGGAAGATTCTTTCCTCCTCAATTTTTTGGAATAATTTCTGCAGTACAGGAATAAGTTCTTCATTGAAGGTTTGATAGAATTCTGGTATGATCCCATTCAGACCAGGGCGTTTTTTTGTTGGAAGATTTTTTATTGTTTCTTTGAAATTGGTCTGTTCAGAAGCTCTGTTTTCTTCCTGGCTAAGTCCAGGGAGAGGGTGTGATTCCAAATATTGATCCATTTCCTTCACATTGTCAAATTTATGGGCATAGAGTTTCTGGTAGTATTCATAGATGATGTCTTGTATCTCTGTGGCATCAGTTGTTATTTCCTCTTCATCATTTCTGATTGAGGTTACTAGAGATTTTACTTTTCTATGTCTAGTTAGTCTGGCCAGAGTTTTGTCTATTTTATTTATTTTTTCAAAAAACCAACTCCTTGTTTAGTTAATTTTCTGAATGATTCTTTTGTTTTCACTTTTGTTGAATTCTGATTTAATTTTGGATATTTCTTTTCTTCTGCTGGGTTTAGGCTTAGATTGTTCTTCTTTCTCCAATTCCATAAGATGGCTTGTGAGTTTGTTGATGCGCTCTCTTTCTGTTTTTCGAATATTGGCATCTAAAGTGATAAATTTTCCTCTCAGAACTGATTTTGGAGTATTCCACAGGTTTTGGTAGCTTGTGTCTTCATTGTTGTTATGCTCAACGAAGTTAATGACTTCCTCTTTTATTTCTTCCTGCACCCAGCTGTCATTCAACAGAAGGTTGTTTAATTTCCATGCCTTTGTGTGGGGTTGAATGTTTTTGTTGGAGTTGAATTCCACCTTTAGTGCCTTGTGGTCTGAGAAGATACAAGGTAAAATTTCAATTCTTTTGATTTTGTTGAGGTTTGTTTTGTGCCCTAGGAATATGATCAATTTTGGAGAATGTTCCATGGGGTGATTAGAAGAATGTATATTCTGCATCTTTGGGATGGAGTGTTCTATATGTGTCTATCAAGCACAGTTGTTCTTGGGTCTCCTTTAAGTCCCTTATATCTTTGTTTAATTTCTGTTTAGAGGATCTGTCCAGCTTTGTAAGAGGAGTGTTAAAGTTCCCTGTTATTATGGTGTTATAAGATATCATATTGCTTAGACCAATTAAGGTCTGTTTCAAGAATCTGGGTGCATTTAAGTTGGGTGCATAAATATCTAGAATTGAAACATTGTCTTGTTGTATTTTTCCCTTGACCAATATAAAGTGATCATCTTTGTCTTTTTTGACTTTAGTTGCTTTAAGTCCACTTGTATCTGAAAATAAGATTGTAACCCGTCTTTTCTTCTGAATTCTGTTTACCTAAAAAATTGTCTTTCAGCCCTTAACTCGGGAGTTTTAATTTGTCTTTTGAAGCTAGGTGTGTTTCTTGCAGACAGTAAATGGATGGCTTGTGTTTTTTAATCTAGTCAGCCAACCTATGCCTCTTCAGTGGGGAATTCAAGCCACTAACATTTATTGAGATAATTCATAACTGTGGTAGTG